>CANPUT010000086.1:0-58057 GCA_947578815.1 Epinotia ramella
CTCTTATCGAGTACGCCACTTATCACGGCCCCGTGCTAGTCTCATCCAGAAATGACCCGCGGTCATGCTGTGTAACTATTTAAATAAAATAAAATAAACCGGCCAAGTGCGAGTCGGACTCGCGCACGAAGGGTTCCGTACCATTATCTATAAAAACAGTAAAAAAAAAAGATTGTTGTATGTGAGGCCCCCTTAAATATTTATTTTATTTTATTTTTAGTATTTGTTGTTCTAGCGGTAACAGAAATACATCATCTGTGAAAATTTCAACTGTCTAGCTATCGCGGTTCTTGAGGTACAGCCTGGTGACAGACAGACGGATGGACAGCGAAGTCTTAGTAATAGGGTCCCGTTTTTACCCTTTGGGTACGGAACCCTAAAAATACTCAGCTTCAAGCAACCAGCAGGCTTATCATGAGACGGCTACCAATTTTTTCAATGCCTTCAATATTGTATATAGAGTTGTTATTTTTGTGGGCTGTGCTACGTAAATGGGCGGAAAATGTACGACTCGGTACAGCTATTTCGCAAACGGAACAGAAAACCGACCGGCTACTCATATTCGATAGATAATTGATTAAGAGTAAGTGAAGTATTAGAATAAAAGGTATAGTAAGAATAATTAATATGACTCACGGTAAATGTTCTTTTTCGGTGCAATGCTTTATCCTATAAATCTTTCGATGCAATTGGTATTACATCAGCAACATTATATAATTTCAACTCAACAAAAATAAGGTCAAATATTACAAATAAAGTTATAGTAAGAATAATTATTAATTATTCACGGTAAAATGAAAACTTTTTCGTGAATGCATGTTTCGGTAATTCTTAGTTTTCTAAATAAGTACATGTTTTCTTACTCTATAATGTTCCATTATTACATGCTTCCATAACGTCCCACCACTTTTTGAATCAAGTGTCAATATAATAGTACATTGTAATAAATAAATAAATAAATATAAATATAAATATAAATAAATATTAGGGGACAATCTTACACAAATCGACCTAGTCCCATAGTAAGCTCAGTAAGGCTTGTGTTATGGGTACTAGACGACGATATAATTAATAGATAGAAATACTTAAATACATAGAAAACTTCCATGACTCAGAAACAAATATTCATGCTCATCACACAAATATTTGCCCTTACCGGGATTCAGCTAGGCAAACGAAGACGTCAAAAGTCTTTATTAAAAGGGTAAGTATAAGAACTTTTGCCGTCTTCGGTTGCGTAGTTACTGTTGATGCTTACTGTACCTATTTTTATGTTATAATTAGTGTTATAGCCAACATGAGTTCCTGCTCTTCGTCCTGATTAGTTAAATCTCTCTTTTGATTCAGGTTAGAGATCAAAAGTATTGTAATACGACTTACAGCAAAAATATATTACTTACCTGACTACCTATTGATTAGAAATTAGAACTGATCAGGTACACGAATGCATCATGTTTTATTGTTAGTAAGTAACATGATCGCTTCCAAGTTTTTTCTCGATTAAAATATTAGATATACCTATGTTCAAAAAGTAGTGTGGTCGATAGTTTGACTCGTATAATGCATCTTGCATATATTACGTGTGTTATTGTTCAACTCCTCGCCTAGTGCGATGGTAGTGAACTGCCACGCGTTTCGCGGGTCATATAAGCCAGTGGATTGGCTACAAAACTTGTTCAACTCACCTGATTCCGGGAGGCGCTATGTTCGCTTCAACTCCGGTTAGTGTCTGTCAAGGTTCAGTCAACTGTCAGGTCAAGTCAAGTTCAATCAAGAAGGTCTCCGGACTGAAGCAGCAGCCGTGGTGTTCCGCCACGTACGCCAGTATCGCCAACAATCCGCGGCGTCAAATCACCAACTCTTCCGATGTCACCGAAATATCCACACAAAACACTCGGACACCCGTGTGTGTGTCTTCAAAGCGAGCGATATTACACAAAACAAGGAAAATGCGTTTCCTAATTATCCAACAAAACTCTCGTTCCCTTTTTGGGTCCGCAACACGAGGTTATATCTTTTATATCGTCTCGTTGACAAGAAGTGTTTGACGTGAAGTGTCACTGTCAAACCACAGACTCAAAAGAGGCGTACACACGTGAGGAGTCTAAGGGGGCGGGCAGACGGTCGGCCCGAACAATCACCCGCCTCGGAACGGCGTCTAAGCCGGTCCGCTATACTAGGGGAAGTCGCGATAGGGTTGCTACCGCTCGCTTCAGAACCGAGTCCCCAACCATGACCTCGGCAAACCGAGGGGTCCCGTCCTTACCGGGAAACAAATTAACGATGCGCCCCCGGCGCCATCGCAGTGGCGGAAGGTTAGCATCCTTAACTAGCACAAGGTCTCCAACTCTGGGGGGACTGGTTTTGTCAGTCCACTTGAGGCGCTGCTGCAAAACATGCAAATACTCTAATGACCATCTGGTCCAAAAGTTCTGAGCCATTTGTTGCAGCATCTGGTAGCGCGACAAACGACCGGAGGGTACGTCCCGGAGGGGGGGCTCCGGCAACGCTGCAAGTGGCTGACCAATCAAGAAATGGCCTGGAGAGAGCGCTTCCAGGTCATTTGGGTCGGAGCTGAGCGGACACAACGGACGGGAATTGAGGACGGCCTCAATTCTACAAAACAACGTCGCGAGTTCCTCAAAAGTCAATACAGTTTGACCGACTACCCGATACATATGGGCTTTTGCTTGCTTCACGCAAGCCTCCCAGATTCCACCCCAGTGGGGGCAGCCTGGCGGATCGAACGTCCAGGTGATACCCCGACGGGAGAGGTCTGTTCCAATATCAATCTTATTTTCAAATAAAAATTTTACAACATCTTGTAAATAACGGTCGGCACCCTTGTAATTGGTTCCACAATCTGACCGGATCAGAGATGGGAGTCCCCTACGGGATACAAATCTATCCAATGCAGCAATAAAAGCCTCCGTCGTAAGATCACCAACAAGTTCAAGATGAGCAGCCTTGGTCGACAGGCATACGAAAACGCACAAATACGCTTTTACAACCTTCGCATTTCGAAGTCGCGACGTTTTCACTAAAAAGGGTCCCGCAAAATCGGTCCCCACCCTAGAGAAGGTCCTAGCCTCGTTGACCCGATCAGGAGGAAGGTCCCCCATCTGGGGCTGCATCGTGGCTGCCTTGAGCCGAAAGCAAGGCAAGCACCGAAACACGATGCTCCGAATAACCCGTCGGCTGTTTAATATCCAAAAGTCTCGCTGCAAAATGCCCAAGAGTGCATTGCAGCTGGCATGCGAGTTCTTTATGTGGCGGTCAGTCACCAACAATTCCACCAGATGCCCCTTCTTAGGCAGCAAAATGGGGTGGCGCACCGAGTACGGCAAGCTAGCGTTGCGGAGCCGTCCTCCAACCCGGAGTGTACCCGACTCGTCAATGAACGGGTTGAGGCGTGCTATCGCCTTCGGTAGCTTAGGACGTCCCTGCCGCAGGGGCTTCAATACGTCCCCAAAGTGTTCTTCCTGCACAACCCTAATCCAATGATGTAGGGCGGCATTCCGCTCTTCTGTGGCGAGAACTCTAACGCGTGACCGGTTGTCAGGGTGGCGACAATTGTGTATAAATCGCTTGACCCAGGCGGTCACTCCAACAAGCTTGTCGAGAGAGCTATACCGTTCTAGCAACCAAGCAGTGTCTGACACTGGAGCGGTCTCGACAAGGTGGACACCCAAGCCAGAGGATGGGGTCCCAATCACACAACTGGCAGGCCAGAGTGTCTCCGGTTCCAACAACCAATCTGGTCTCCACCACAGTGAGTGGGCAACAAGCTCAGGTGCCGTGCAACCCCTGGACGCCACGTCCGCTGGGTTCAGTTCACCTGGCACGTGTCTCCAAACCAAAGCAGTCTCCGAATTCTGGATTTGCGAGACCCGGTTGGCCACAAAGACCTCCAAAGTATGGAATGACGACTGCAGCCAACACAATACAATTTGGCTATCAGTCCATGCGTAGACACTCTCCTCAAGGTTCACGGTGTCCTTCAAGGTAGAGGCCACGTGGTTCAGTAGGCGTACAAGAAGAGCCGCTCCAGATAATTCCATTTTTGGGATTGTCAAACGCGTGCGAAGGGGAGCCACCTTGCTCTTCGCCATTACCAAGTGCAAATCGACCGATCCGGCGGAGCTGACCGTCCGCAAGTAAACGGCCGCTGCATACCCTCGCTCGGAGGCGTCGCAAAACCCGTGTAGGGTTACTCGGCATTTCCCTGCCGGCAACAGCTTACGCGGCAGTTCGACCCGATTTATCTCCGGGAGCGTGGAGAAGAAAACCTCCCAATCGCTCAACAAATCTCCGGATAGTGGATCATCCCAACCCAGTTGGACCATCCACAGGCGCTGCATAAATGCCTTCGCCGTGAAGATGACCGGCGCGATCCATCCATTCGGATCGTACGTCCTGGCCACCGTGGACAGCACCAGCCGCTTCGTCCAGACCCTCGGGGAATCCAGTTCCACCCGATAGGTGAACACATCTTGGACTGGTCGATACTGCACGCCTAGGACTGATAACATGTGCGGGCTCTCAACATTTTCGAACAGGTGCGGATCCTGCTGGTGATCCTCGGGGAGGCCGGCCACCACGGCCGGTGAGTTGGACATCCATTTGCGCAATTCATATCCACCCGTCCGCAAGAGTTCCACCAGCTCATCCCGCAAAACCAAAGCCTCTTCGACACTGTTTGCCCCGGTGCACACGTCATCGACAAATAAGTCCCGTTCCAAAATGGCGGACGCTCGAGGGAACCTCAGTCTCTCTCGAGACGCCAATTCTAACAAAGTTCGAATTGAAATGTACGGACTGCTCTTCAAGCCGTATGTATTCGTATTCAGCTCGTACACCAACATCGGTTCATCAGGGCTCTCACGCCACAAGATCAGCTGATACCGACGATCATCAGGATGGATCACTGTCTGCCGAAACATCATCCGGATGTCGGCGACGAACACCACCTGATGTTTCCTAAAATTTGTGAGGATATCCGTGATATCCTTGTGCAGCTTAGGACCTGCATGCAAACACTGGTTCAATGACACCCCAGTCGAGGTGGACGCGGACCCATCAAAGACCACACGAATCTTGGACTCCGGGGATTTTAGGACCGCGTGGTGCGGCAGGAAGCAGTGCTCCACTGTACTCCAGTCCGTCCGAGCCACCGACATGTGTCCCAAACCCTCGTACTCCCTCATGAAGTCCACATACTTCTGCCGGAAGAGCGCATCTCTTCTCATTCGGCGTTCCATCGAAACCAGCCGCTTCTCAGCCATCGCACGTGACGCTCCAAGAGGAGGTCGGTGGATGAGCAGAGGAAGTCGTGTTATGAACCGACCAGAGCAGAGGCGCCCAGTATTATTTTGGTAAAACCGTTCGCACTCTTCCTGCTCGGGGCTCATACGCGACGCGGTAGGTGGTTCCTCAATCTCCCAGAACCGTTGCACGGCTTCTGAAAGAGCAGTTCCAACCAGACAGCCCTCCTCAGTAGGAGGCGGTGGAGCCGCTAACACCAAACCCATTACAGCATAGCCAAACACCGTTTCCAGTGTAACCAGTCCGCCAGGCTGTAAGGTACGGTTGCCGCTCAACAGCACCCGCCCAAGAACGTCTGCACCCAGCAACACGTCAATCGGACCAGGTCTGTCAAATCCAGCATCCGCCAGAACTAATCCAGCTGTCAAACTCCGAACCTCTGGAGGCAGCTTCACCTGGGGGAGTCTCCCCACCACTTCATCCAATACTAACGCGGGAGCATTAATCCTCGCGCGTGAAGTGGGATCCGGTCCAAAGGTGAGTAAGGTCTGCCCTACCAGGTTTGACACTGTCACATTGCCTACCCCACGTATACTTTCCGGGTGGGGTTTCACAACCAAGCCCAACTGTCGCACCAACCTACTGGATACCATGCAGCCTTGCGCTCCCGTGTCAAGGAGAGAGCGCACGCAGGCTGATCCTCCGCCAGGGCCCCAAACACAAACCGAAGCCGTGGGCAATAACACGGTCTCCAAGGGCGTGGCGGTTGCTGGTGCGTGGGCGGCGTATCCCTAGCAGGGATAACGCGTTGCATCCTGTTCCGCATGGGCGGGCCGCTCGTACCGCTCGAGCGGGTCCCACTCCGGCTGGTACTGCCGTCGCGCCATGCGTGCCGCCTGCGGCCCCTGGTATGTCCTACTCCGGCCGTACACCGGAGGTCCCGACCCCCAGCGGGGTCGCTCCACAAGCGGCGGCGACATCCGTGGCGCCTGCCGGGGTGGAGGCGTTTGCGGGCACCCGCCCGTAAGGACCCCCCGTTGGGGCACGGGTGCGTGCGAAGTAGTCGCGTAGTTTTGGAGGGGGGGGGAGGGGGGTGTTACCCGACGTCCCCACCTCTCCTCGGCCATGGGCCCCTGGTCAGCCCGCTGCTGACTCCGAACAGGGGAGCATGACCCCTGCGCAGGGGGGGGGGGGAGGTGTATCCCCACTGCGGTTCATGCATAATATGGGGTGGTGCTTCCCACCACAGAACTTACACGCCTGCGGGTGGGCACAATCTCGCACAAAATGTGGGCCCAAGCAAACAAAGCACCATTGCCGCTGCTTAGCAATGTTGCGGCGTCCCACAACCCGCTGCGCAAGAAACTTCGGACACGCTGGCACCCGATGGCCAGGGTTCTTGCAGCATAGGCAGACTTCAGGGTCCAATGCACTGATATTATATTGGTGAGGACCCGCTGGTTGTGGGGCCGATTTGCCCCACCCTCCCCTTTGAGGTGCAACTCTCCCCTGGGCCCGCTGGGCTCCAGGAGGCCTCGGGGGTGGAGGTAGATCCGAGGTGTCGGCCCGTCGACACTCCAGTTCCAATTGGTCGATAAGATTGGTGAAGGTCGGCAGATGCTGAGCACTTTCACCACCATACCGGTGCTCAAACCTGGCCCGTACATCAGCCGGCAGCCGGTTCAACAAAAATTTCAGCAGTATGTAGGACCACTGGTCCACCGGCAAACCAAGGTTCTCTAACCCTTTGGTCGCTGTCAAAACAGGATTCAGCATTTTCAGCCGGATGTCTGAAGCCTGAGCGATCCGAGGGATATTCCAGATCTTAGTCATAAGAGTATCCGCAAGTCGCCGCACGTTCTGGTATCGGTCCCTCAGCAACGTGCGCGCGATTTCATAATTGTCGTCGGTGACCGACAAATGCGCGATCAAGTCGCGCGGCTCCCCGACGAGAGCAGACATCAGCTGCGCCAACTTCAACGCCGCTGGCAGGTCCGTCCGGGCATGCACCAAGCTATCAAAGAGGTCGATGAAGCTGGTCCACTCGTCCAGGTCTCCTCGGAAGACCGGCATCTGTATGGCTGGCAAGCGCGCTGCCAACCCTGGGTTATAGATAACTGCGTGTTTCGGAACGTCCCGGGCCGCACCATTCCGAACCCGCAGTATCTTAGAAGCCCTCTCGACAATCCTGTCCCCAAAATCCATACATTGCTCAAAGTCCCGCTCCACCTGCTCGGTCTCCGGGGTCGTCCGGCCGGGCTCCGCTAGGTAGAGTTCAACCTGGAACTCCACAGCCTTAAGACGGTCTGACACCTCCTCGTACCGGGTCAACAAAGCCTCCTCCCGGTCATTCCTGTCAACCAAAGCTGCTGCAGATGAAAACCAACGCAGCGCAGACTGGATCTTAGCCTTAGGTGTAGATCCCATTTTAAATTAATTTCCAACAATACCAGAGAAAATTAAAATTAATTTAATTAATGTGAAAATTCCAATCTCTTGGTCACCCTAGTGAATCAAAACCAAATGTCAACTCAATTACAGGAATGCCTTACAATAACAACCAATATAGATTCTTAAAACGCAGTGGAAGCTCAATTTATAATCTATAATTGGCTAGTTAGATCACTTGTACAATAATCTAGCTTACAACTAATTTCCAAATTAAATTGTACCAAACACTCAAAATCACCTTCCGGAGGTTGTAATCTCACTAATTTGCACTGCAAGTACAATAATTTCGTGAAATCTACAGTACAAAACACTTGCAGTGCCACAAAATAGAAGCTCCAAATACTGTAGCTAAATTTGGTTTTAACAAATAACCTCAAAATGCCCTTTTTACCCAAAAGGAAAAAACTATCAAAATTCGCGTTTTTTCTTTGTCAGTAACCACGCTCTGGGTACCAAAAATTGTTCAACTCCTCGCCTAGTGCGATGGTAGTGAACTGCCACGCGTTTCGCGGGTCATATAAGCCAGTGGATTGGCTACAAAACTTGTTCAACTCACCTGATTCCGGGAGGCGCTATGTTCGCTTCAACTCCGGTTAGTGTCTGTCAAGGTTCAGTCAACTGTCAGGTCAAGTCAAGTTCAATCAAGAAGGTCTCCGGACTGAAGCAGCAGCCGTGGTGTTCCGCCACGTACGCCAGTATCGCCAACAATCCGCGGCGTCAAATCACCAACTCTTCCGATGTCACCGAAATATCCACACAAAACACTCGGACACCCGTGTGTCTTCAAAGCGAGCGATATTACACAAAACAAGGAAAATGCGTTTCCTAATTATCCAACAAAACTCTCGTTCCCTTTTTGGGTCCGCAACACGAGGTTATATCTTTTATATCGTCTCGTTGACAAGAAGTGTTTGACGTGAAGTGTCACTGTCAAACCACAGACTCAAAAGAGGCGTACACACGTGAGGAGTCTAAGGGGGCGGGCAGACGGTCGGCCCGAACAGTTATCTTATCGTTCACTGCATTCCAAAGGATGGAAATGAACCTTGCGCGCTTAATGTAGGTGGATACATAGGTCGGGTAGGCATAAAATGAAGTAATCGATTTGATACATGTGTGGAATAACAGCAAAAAGATAAAATTATATATAATATATTCCACGTAAAAAATATTTAGGTCGTGTCTCATTTTTACCTGGAATAAAGCGCAAAATACACAGTTTATTAAAACGAAACTAAAGTAAAATGTCTCAGAATGCAAGCATTCATCTCTGAAAAAGCAGGCTTAAGGGTAATATAATAATATAATATATTGACATTATCATCTAAGGCTATCTTTGTTACGATAGAGCACCAACATTTTAAATTAATAAATATTATTTGTCGGGCGACAAATTACTTTCTGCTTTACGAGGGTGTAATGTATTACTGTATCTACTGTCGGAGACGCTATCAAAAGACGATTCCTGGCTAAGAGAAGAAAAAAAACCTACTAAAATTGTTTACAAACCACTAGCAGTGAAAGAAAGCCTCGTCAGTATTGTTTTTTTTTTATGGAGTCATAGTTACGTATTTAATGGTTTTCAAATTAAGATTCCCAAGAAATCCTTAGCGACGTGCAAAGTAGAACGCACTTATAGCACGAGGTAGGAAACATCAACGACGAAGAGTCGTGACGACTTTGTGTGTTTAATTTTCAAGTTTATATCAATCTTGTAAAAATAAAGGTTTAACAAAAGAAAAAATCATAATTATTGGTCGCAACAGAAGTAGGTAAAATTATCTACTTACCTAGTTCTTATTCCGTTTTCACTAGGCGTGCGTAGAACTTTTTAAGGACTTTGTCAGCTGCACTGAATCACTGATCTCGCTGCAGAAAAGCCTCAAAATTACTATTCGTAGTTATTTGAAACCATATTATTATAAACAGACGCATTATAAATTACTACTTAAGTATTCGTATTTATTTGAAACCATATTATTATAAACAGACGCATTATATTGTTTCAAAAATTCTGTTCGCTTAACTTCGCTGAACCTACGGCGTCTGTAAGGTAAGTATATGTTAATATGGGCTTTTGTTGCCTGATTTAAATGAATAAATAAAAAAGAAAAAATAATAGTGTGTCTGTATTTATCGAAACTTGACCAAAAAAGCCATTTCCGAAGAGTAAATATTAAATATTAAATATTAGGGGACAATCTTACACAAATCGACCTAGTCCCATAGTAAGTTCAATAAGGCTTGTGTTATGGGTACTAGACGACGATATATTTAATAGATAGAAATACTTAAATACATAGAAAACATCCATGACTCAGAAACAAATATTCATGCTCATCACACAAATATTTGCCCTTACCGGGATTCGAACCCAGGACCTTCAGCTTCGTAGGCAGCGTCACTACCCACTAGACTAACCGGTCGTCGAGAGAGAGTAGAGTGTTGCATCTCTTTTTCTCGTGCGAGGAAGGCATAATCGTGTCTATGTCAAGGGGGCGTGGTCAACTCGAATAAAGGCATCCCCTTAAGAGGATTAGTTAAAAAGTAGTCGGCAAAGAATGTTTTTTTTACTATCTTCAGTCTACGCTTAAGCCTTTTGCAGTTCATGTTCAATTATTTTTTTCACTGTCCATATACGTATTTCTGATCTTGAATAGACTTAGACTTGAGGCTGATTTCAGTGTACAGTCAAGAATTTTAATTGTTGAGCCATTTAGAGCTCACTTTATACTAGACACTGCCAAGCTACTATTAGAAACCAAAATTAGTTGCGGTTGGTAGTGTATGGCTCTTTCCAACTATTGCAAGTTGGTGTGACAAAACGCTTGCTTTTTTGAGTAATCAAAGTGACGTTTTTATAATGTCTAATAGTTTTCAATGAAAATAAAATTCATAACGGACTAAAATACGTTTAAATTTCAAAGGCAAAGGCAAAGGCAAAGTGTTTTTATTTGTCAAACATAGGTGATGGCTGCATAGAAACAGAGATGTTCAATTTTGTACGTTGCACTATGTTTTGCCGATTGGCGTACAAAAACATTGGCTTAAATATCTAGTCTTGAATTACATTGCAACATATCATTTGATTATTAATAAAGCATTGTGAATTATATCATTTGGAATATGATGTCAATAATTTAATCTCGTTTAATCTTTAATAATTTTATGTACATAAAGCATTTGAAATTGTGAGCGATTATGATGTTTTTTTTAATGTACTTATGTCAATTGAATCTGGCACCACGAGTCATGCCGTGTACATACTTTAAAAAAATAAGTTGGGCGGGAACTTTATAGGTTATTGACATTCTCGTTGTTTTAAGATAATTGAAAATATTATTGGATTTCGACGCATTTTTGGAGAAAAGCACTATATTTGCCTCGGCGAGAATGGCAGCTTCGCGAGAAAAATCGAGAGACCTCGCGCGCCGTCGCGTGATAGCCGTGCAGAGCTCGGTTGTGTAGGTACCTACACACTGTCTACTACATAACTGTCTGATAATACTGGATGCCACGGTAAACCTCGATTAATCTGTTTCATTACCCAGTAATTGGCATAGCAACGCAACGGGTCGGGTGAAAAAATACCTCCCCGGGAATTCTTTTGATTGGGGGATGTGTGATCTAATTGAAATACCTCAGATAGCTACCCATTCGCTGATAATTTTCTTGTAATGGGGCCATTAAATAGGCGTGTAGTCTGAAGGCGGTTGGTTCAAACCGTCGATAATCACAAGTTACGGCCGATAAATGGTGTTCATGTGAGTTACTTTATTTTTCATACCTATACTTCATAATCGAAAGAGCGAGCGAAGCGAACGAAGTTGTATGCTTCAGCCTGGGCCGAAAATCGTTTATGTGTCCGGTGTCTGTCACGCTGTCACGCCTGTCCAGCCTGTTCTCCTCTACAGTATCTCTCTCCTCTACGTAGGGGGTTCTATCGAACGGTGTCAGCCGGTGACGGACGCTCTATCTTGTCACTTATCGTGTGATAAAGCCGACCATGATACGGGGTCAGGTCGCATTTCTCAACCGATTCTCGTGAAATTTTGTGAGCAGGTTTGTTAATTACATAGTTTTTTCATCGATTCAATTTTTCAATTTTTTTTTTTATTATAGACTGGGTCGCGAGTTCTACAGCGCAAAGAGCCACTAGTGTAGGTGTACGAAGCGTACTGAAAAGTTATTTACATTGAATTAATTTTGTATTAAGCAGTTACGCTGCTAACGAAATTATATTTTATGAAGTGAAAACTTCTTTAGCGGCGCTGAGCACTTTTTGGGATGGGGAAAAATTGTTAAATACGCGACAGAGTTTTGTGACGTCAGATGTGAAGGTCACTTTTTGCTGCTAGCCGATTCGACTTCATTCAAAACTGAACGGTATTCGTAAGAGTATAAAGCCGTTAAACACTTTTTGCAATAGCATATTCTGCAAATAAATTTGTAATAATATCAAGGCATCCTTCACCGTTTTGCTATTGAGAAAATTCCAATAGTTCGAATTTGGGCGTTATTCCTAAAGAGATAAAGCTTAGAATAATATTTACCAACGGCAAAAACAAATTGATATTTTTGTATTGCGTTTTTAAAAGAGCAAAACGTCGAAATTCTGGAACACCCGCCGTACAGTCCAGACTTAAGCCCTAACGATTTTTTTACTTTTCCAAAAATCAAGCAACGACTTCGTGGTCAACGGTACCAGACGCCTGAAGAAGCGGTTGAGGCATACTGTACAATCCAAGCATCGTACACTTCTCGCGTCAGCATTAAATATAATTATAATGACGCTATAATAAAATCGATGTATCGGCGTTTTAATCACTTATGAATTAGTTTACGTTTATACGTGCTCCTAGCTAGTACTTATACATTTACCTTGGTTATCAATAAAATCATACAACGATATCAGTGTTTCTATCAAGTCTACAATCAACCATCAAGAATCAAATCATCTCAGGTGTACGACCCGTACATCTTATGGTCCTTCGAACCGGATTGTGAACCAGTGACAGTATAACGGAAATTTTCGTCCAATCGGCCTCCCACAAGCGGGTCTCACCGTGCGGATTGAAAAAGCGCAGTAAGTCACACAGAATCCGGGTACATCATTAACGATATCAAGAGAGCATTATCAGTCGCCATCAAAAAATCAAGAGACGTCTAATATCAAATCAAATCAGGGGAGCCGCCTAAATCTTGGGACTCTTCAATATCATCCGCTGCAGGGATAATTATAATCAGTTTAAAAATCAAAAAACCAAGGGTAATTTCATCAAAATCGAATATCAATATCAGTGGCCACAAGCTTATCAATCAATTTTATTAATAAAACTATCTACTTGCCCATCAATAAATCAAGATGAGTACGAGCAAGGAAATAGAGATGGTTATCAATGACCAGAATCAGCTTATGTCAAACATGAACAGGCTATATGAGAATTACAGAAAAGATGGACCAAGTCGCCGGACGGTGTCTAATATCAATAACAAGCTGAGAGGCATCGATGGATTCTGGCAGGAATTTCAGATCAACCATGAAAAGTTAATGGCATACGAAAATAAGGATTACACTTCCTTTGCCGAAGAAAGCTATAGCAAGACCAAAGCCTTTTACGAATCAGCTCGGTCCGTTTTAGAGACTCATTTGGAGATAGCAAAGCAGGTTCCTTTATCACCCAGGACAGTATCACCGAAGCCTGCCGAGCGTTTGACAAACCCTTCAACATCAGCTCTGGTGCCAGATTGGGCATCAGAAACGAATAAAGACTCCAAAAATCAAGAGGATCAACCTTCAGCTCCTCGTAATATAGAGGTCAGTAACCCGAGTTTTCCAATCCATCACAAAAAAGAAGGTGACTCTAAAGCCGCATCTCAAGACGCTCAGGAAAGGAGCAGCCCGCTTTCTCCAATCAATCCCAGGTTTGCAATTCCACCAATCTTCAACAATATAGATAAACACAGCGTGGATACCAACAAATTATAAGAAAAAATGAGAAAACAACAAAGTAACTTCAAGGCCTTTGCGCGCACCATATATTACATAGATCTCTCATTCATTAAGGAGAAATGGGAATTGGAAGATTTACTCAAATCAGTTCAATGTCGTTGGGCAACTATTGACTCTCTCCACTGGGACATCGACAGTGAGCTCCTTGAAGACGATGAAGTTTACAATCAAACTTTCTACAAATATGAGAAGAAATTCCAGGATATCAAAAGGTTGATCAACACCAAGATATGGTCCATGAATCATCGGGAAAAATCAACCCCAGTCATGGATATACCGCCGTTCAGTGGAAACTATCAACAATGGGTTTCCTTCAAAGACTTATTTAACGAAGCCATCCATTATAACCACTCTATGTCAAACGCACAGAAGATGCAATTTTTGAAGAACAAGGTCAGAGGTGAAGCTGAGAAGCTAATTCAACATCTCAACATCAGTTCGGAAAACTATGAAACCTGTTGGGAAATTTTAAACCACAGGTACAATAACATGAAACTAATTTTCACGGCCCACCTTAATAACCTCTTGTCGCTACCATCAATGCAACAGCAATCATACCCACAGATCAAGCGTCTACATGATACCACCAACGAGTGTTTGAATGCAATCAGGAACCTCGGCGTGGACATTACGTCATGGGACCCACTCATTGTCCATATCTTATCACAGAAAATGGATGCCGAAAGTCATACTGAATATGTTGAATCGCTAAAAAACCCTCGAGACTTGCCGACCCTAAAAGAATTTCTAGATTTCTTGGAAATGAAGTTCACTTCATTTGAAGCGAGCCGGCGAAAGTTGGACACACCGAAGCAATATCTTCAACCTGAAGCATCAAAAAAACCGTTCTACAAGTCGTTCGGAGGCACAAAGGATTCAGCCATATCACCAACTAAATCAAACGATTTCAAATCAAGTCATTATCAAAAAAATCATTGCCCTGTGTGTAATCAAAGCCACGGAATATTTCGTTGCGAAACATTTCAAAGGACAAGGCCAGAAGGCAAACGGAGCATTATTGCAAAATTGAATTTATGCAAAAATTGCCTCTACAATCACTACGATAAAGAATGTTTTTCTACAACTCGCTGCCGCACGTGTAACGAGAAACACAATACATTATTGCATGATGCCTACACTATGCAACAAGACACTTCCGATTTATTTAGCAAGCGGAAAAATATTGCAAATGTTACGCAAGAATGTAATAATATCACGGAAGTTTTATTAGCAACCGCTCTTATCAAAATAAAAGCAGCAGACGGAAATTATCATATCATGAGAGCAATTATAGATCAGGGATCACAAATGAGCTTGATTTCTCAAAATGCGGCTCAACTTTTACAACTGCCGCGACAACGATGCAAGGATATTGTGTACGGCATTGGCGCTAAAGGAATAACCTGCAAAGGTGCAATCAACGTCACCGCTTCATCACTGAGTGACGATTTTCAATTTGACGCCAACCTGTATGTCATGAACACACTTATAAATCACCTGCCGAACAGGACGTTCTCTAAGCCTGAATGGTCTCACTTGGAAGGAGTTCAACTTGCAGATCCCGAATTCCATGTTAGCCGCCCTGTCGACCTTTTACTAGGAGCCGACGTTTACGCCAAAATCATACAAGATGGTATTATCAATGTAAGCGAAGCCCTGCCTCTTGCACAGAAGACACACCTCGGGTGGATACTTTGTGGAAATGTGCCATCATATCAATGCAACATAGTCGTCAACAACATAGACGACCTGACGCGTTTCTGGACCATAGAAGATATCAATGAATCTTCGACCATATCCTCGGAAGATCAATACTGCCTTGACTTTTATCGCGAGACTACATTCCGCCAGAACGATGGAAGATATGTCGTTCGTATACCGTTCAAGCCTGGGATGGAAAACGCTTTGGGATACTCAAAAAATTTAGCCATAGCGCAATTCAAACAACTCGAAAATAAGTTTAAAAAGAACCAAAGCATCGAAAATAATTACAAAAAGTTCATACAGGAGTACATCGACTTGGGACACATGCGTGAATGTACAGACGAATCAGGTGGTCTGCCCAATTCAACGCAAGAATGCTTTTTGCCACATCATTGTGTCCAGCGACCAGACTCAGCAACCACTTCTCTTCGTGTCGTTTTCAACGGATCTAGTAGGACATCAAATGGAATCAGTCTTAACGACACTATGTACAGCGGACCTAATCTACAAAAGGACTTGTTATCACTCATTATCAAATGGAGACAGTATAAGGTCGGGATGATCTCAGATATCGAAAAAATGTTTAGACAAATCATGGTAAACATTCAAGACCAAAAATATCAGAAAATCATTTGGAGACATGACTCGCATCAACCGCTACGTGAATACGCACTAACTACAACAAGTTATGGTACAAGGGCCGCTGCATTTCTGGCAATGATGACGCTAAAGCAGCTAGCAAGTGACGAACGAAACAACTATCCCGAAGCTGCTAGAGTCGTAGAAGAGAGTTTTTACATGGACGACCTCTTACACGGCAGTCACGACATCGAATCAGCTAAGAAATTGCAGACAGATCTTATCAACTTACTCAAATCAGGGGGCTTCAATCTTCGTAAATGGGCATCAAATAGGCCGGAGCTACTGCAAGAAGTCAGCAAGTCTGAAAACGTACATCAAACTTTCGAGTTCAAAGATCAGGAATCTACGAAAACGCTGGGACTGCGCTGGCACCCATTAGAAGATCATTTTACTTTCGAACTTAAGATTAAACCTCCAGACACAAGTAAAATAATGACAAAAAGGGAGCTGCTGTCGAATATAGCGAAGGTATTCGACCCACTAGGTTGGCTTTCACCTGTAACAACAAAGCTAAAGCTACTCTTTCAAAACGTCGTATCAAATGACATCGGATGGAACGATCAAGTACCCGATAACATCAAAAAAGAATGGGAAATAATCTATCAGGATCTACAACATATCAAAGATATCAAGGTACCACGATGGCTAAATAGTAGCCAAAATCAAAACATCGAACTTCATGGGTACTGTGACTCGTCCACGAAAGCGTACGCATGCGCTATTTACTGTCGAGTTATTCCACCAGGCGTCGAAGACAATAATTCATCGCCGCCTCCGGTACTGGTAGCAGCCAAAACAAGACTCGTGCCAACCAAGAAAAATGTCAGTTTGCCACGTCTTGAACTGTGCGCAGCGCAACTTTTAGCTACGTTGATGGAGAAAGTGAAACAATCATTATCAGAAAACAAAGCAAAAGTTATCTGCTGGTCCGACTCTACAGCAGTCTTAGGTTGGCTGAACGGGGAACCTAGCAAGTGGAAACCCTTTGTAGCCAATCGAGTTGCAAAAATCACCAAGGTCATACCACCGACCTGCTGGCACTACATAAAATCAGAAGAAAACCCAGCAGACTGCGCGAGTCGGGGAATCACGGCTCATCACTTATTGAAGCACCCACTGTGGTGGAATGGTCCCAAATGGCTACCATCATACAGTCAAAATCAAGAAAAACCAACTTTCACGACAGATCAAGAAATAAAATCATTAAAGCAATGTCATATAGCAACGTCTAATCAAACAAATGACGTTATCAATGAAATAATGTGCAAGTATAGCAACATGACACGCTGCACACGAATACTCGCGTGGATACTACGCCTCGCCTCACAAGGACAGATACGCTCAAATTACTTAACAGCTGACGAGTTAAGTAGAGCTAAAAATAAAATTATCAAGTACAACCAAGAAAGAGTATTCTCAAATGAAATCGGAGATTTAAAATCAAACCAATCAGTGAACTCGAAAAGTAGCATATTGAAATTAAGACCTTTCCTAGATCAAAATGGAATGTTACGAGTTCGCGGCCGACTTCATAACGCGCACATCAGCTGGGAAATGAAACATCCACTCATCATCCCTCACAACAGTCGCATCACAGATCTGCTTATCGACCAAGCACACGGAACTACCCTACACGGGGGCGTAAAGCTCACTCACTCTAGGCTACGAGAATCATACTGGATTGTGGGAGGAAACAGAGCTATCAAAAAACGCCTACGACGTTGCATAACCTGCCTCAAGCAGAAACCTCCAAAGTTAACACAAATAATGGGTGACTTGCCTGAATCGAGATCAAATCCTTCAAGGGCGTTTTACAATACGGGAGTCGACTATACCGGCTACGTCACTGTAAAAGCTAACAAGGGTCGCGGCATCAAGACGACAAAGGGTTACGTAGCTGTTTTTGTCTGCATGGCAACAAAGGCAGTTCACTTGGAGCTAGTTTCAGATCTAAGCTCGGAAGCATTCCTAGCAGCTCTTCGGAGGATGGCTGCCCGACGTGGAGCACCCCGTCATATCTTCAGTGATAACGGTACTAATTTCGTTTGTGCCAATAAAGCAATCAAGAGACAGTACGAAGAGATCAAGGCCACGTTAGATGAATCATTTTTCAACGCCATCAGCGACATGGATATCAGCTGGCACTTTAACGCGCCATCATGGCCCAGCGCCGGTGGATTATGGGAAGCCGCGGTGAAAAGTCTTAAACATCATCTCCGCAGAGTGTTAGGCGACCAACATCTCACGTTCGAAGAATTTACAACCCTGTTAGCACAGATAGAAGGTTGTTTGAACGCACGTCCACTGTGCGCGCTGAGCGAAGACCCTGACGACGTAGACTACCTCAGTCCAGCACATTTTTTAGGAAGCGGTCCGACATTACATATTGTTGAAACAGAAAGAGACGAGCGAACACGCTGGCGCCTAGCACAGAAAATATTCGAGGATATTTGGAAAAGGTGGCAAGCCGAGTACCTATGTCAACTGCAATCACGTTGCAAATGGACGCAACCTAAATCAAACATCAAGGTCGACGACGTTGTGATTATTCATGACACAAACTTGCCTGCCGGCAAGTGGGCCCTAGGTCGAATATCAGCAGTTCACCCGGGGAAGGACGGCTTTGTACGCGTCGCATCAGTTAAGACAAAAAACGGAGTCATCAAAAGACCCATTATCAAATTGTCAGTTCTTCCTGTAACAGAAAACAACGAAACCTCAACCAATCAAGCAGAAAAGCAGAAAAAGAATTCGAAGGTTACGGCACAGTCAACAAATCAGAAAAAACCCTCAAAGGGCCAAATCATTAATTTTATAACTATGGCCTTCATGCTATTAATGTTATTTACATCACCGGCAGAATGCACTCATAACGTATCACGTTTCAAAGATGGGCAAGGCATTTACTTCGACAAAATAACAAACATAAAGCTGGCCCGGGATGAATGGAAACTCGTGGTTTACTACGACATCAATCCCTACTGGGAAGGCTCTGAGCTATTTTCAAAATACATCAATCACTTGGAAAAAACATGTCACGCCATAGAAAACCAGCAACAATGTAATATCATATTAACACAGCTACGTCACGCCTTCTCGGAATTAAAATACTACGACAGCATGTTACTCGGTCAACGCTCCGAACAACTTAGAAAAAAAAGAGGCCTTATCAATGGCATCGGCAGCATTGCTCACAGCCTATTCGGCATACTCGACGAAAATTTCGCGGAACAATATCAAAGGGATATTGACTTGACCAGAACCAATGAGAAACACTTGGCTCAATTATGGAGAAATCAAACATCAGTTATTGAGGCTGAGTATAACCTGCTCAAAAGAGTCGAGAATTCAGTACAATATCAACATAAAACCTTCAATCAACACATAAACAACATCGAGAAAAGTATAAACAAACAAGTTAATCAAATTCAAGATATAGCTCAGATAAATGAGTTTACTGTGTCATCGATTATCGCAAACAGTATACTAGTCAACCTGAAAGGAATCCAAGATACTTTATTGGACACCATCACTAACGTCATTTACGGCAAGTTCAACGTGCATTTATTGACACCACAACAATTGAAAGATGAGCTGAATATCATATCCGGGCAAGTGCCAAAGGACTTGACCCTTCCATGCGAAAATATAAACAACGATATACCCAAGTTGTATCAATTAATGAAGGTGCGAACCAGAATGACCCGTCAGTATCTACTATTTGAGATCAGAATACCTTTAGTATTTCGAGACGTCTACGAGCTCTTCAGATTGATATCAATCCCAGTACAAAATGGAAAAAATATGATCAAAATACGACCCATAGCAAATCAGGTGGCTATAAATATCAAAAAGGAATCATTTATACCTATGCTGGACGAAACAGTTCATAAATGTAATCACTACGACGCTAACACCCTTATTTGTACGCTACAAGGTCCAATTTATCAATTGAAGTCGGACACTCACCTTTGCATAGCGGATCAAGTTACAAATAAGTGCTCAGCTGACTCTGACTCGTGTCGGAACATATGGACAGAATTAAGCGCTATGAATACATACCTTTATTTTTGTTGTGACGTATGTACCGCGAGAATCATATGCGGACAAGACGTAACGGCAGAGTATATTAGCAAGGCCGGGGTCATAACGTTACAAACAGACTGCGTACTAAACGGAGGTGATTTTACTATATTTCCTCAAAAGAAGCTTTCCAGCGAGATCAAGACTCAAGCAGACGTCGTTAGGTTCAACATACCATCTATAAATAATGTCATCAATCTCACGATACCAGTCCTTCAAGGAGAGTCGAGAGACCAAGAAGTGAACAACAAATATTTGAAGGTCATCAAGGACCAGATCGAACACATGAAAAACGAGGGATCCTTATCAGATGGAATCAACTATCACGACGTTCATCATTACACGGCCATCTATGCGGTCATGGGCATAGTAGCCGTGATAGCAGCGCTGTATATCCGCCGATTCATCCGGCGGCGACGACTCATAGCGCGACTCACCCCTCCGTTCGCGGCCTCTTCGGAGGGCGAACGTAGACCTACCTCGATGTCAATCACATCGCGAAGCTCTCTTCCATCGGCAGCAGAGCGGAGCAACGTCGGACAACAACTGGAGAGACAAGATCACCGCGCCGCGGCAACTGCTCTTAACGCAACTACTTCCGCAATGTTCAAGGGATTTACCACCATCAAATAATTTTCTTAATTCAATGTCATTTGTTTTGTAATCGCTATTAATTGCTATTTAGTGTGTGTAATAATAATTTGCAGCATCTCCCATCAATTCTCATCTCCTGGCCGGGAATATGTACAGTCGAGGAAATTGAATGTTTAGCACTTTTGGACCTTAACGTCATTCTAATAGAGTTGACATGTGCCAAACATTCAATTTCCTCGACCGTACAATCCAAGCATCGTACACTTCTCGCGTCAGCATTAAATATAATTATAATGACGCTATAATAAAATCGATGTATCGGCGTTTTAATCACTTATGAATTAGTTTACGTTTATACGTGCTCCTAGCTAGTACTTATACATTTACCTTGGTTATCAATAAAATCATACAACGATATCAGTGTTTCTATCAAGTCTACAATCAACCATCAAGAATCAAATCATCTCAGGTGTACGACCCGTACACATACAAAACGGCCATTTTGGAGACCCCGACTTCGGACTCTCGAACGGTATGAGTATGAGTATATCTCTTTATTTATAAGTAATGCACAAATACATTAAACGTCAAATAAATCATATTAGATTTAATTTAATTCATTCGAATTTATTTATAATGTCAAGGAGTTAAATTATTTCAAAAATGTAAACATGTCGGCGGCCGATCGTAAAATACGCCAGATCACGAAATTCCTAGGCATATCGTGAAACGCCATTTCATTATATGCCTAAAAGTCGGCCAGGCTTATTACGATGTGCCTGATAAACAATACGGCAGATCGATTAGAGCAACGCATTCGTCGATATTCCTAGCTCTATACCGGGCACATCGTAAAATAGTTTCTTTCTTGGCCACTGCTGGCGCTGCGTATGCGATGGCGGCCGTTTTTGTTGGGATCCAATAATCAGGGCGGACAAAAATGGCTTGTCATAAGCGAACTCTGTCTTAGGTCGGTGAGGTTAGGGTTCACTTGTGTCCCTCAGATCAGAAATAGACTCGCTGGAGGTTATCAGTCCGCACGCCTTATTTTTTTTTAATTTACTTACTTCAATTTTGGACACCCCTACTTACGTATAACGGTGAGTATTGAACGATATGGCGGCGTTTCATGATATGCCTAGGAATTTCATGATCTGGCAGATTTTACGATCGGCCGCCGACATACACATTTCAAATGAAATAAAATTGGTAATAAGATCATATTTAGAATTCCATTTTATCCCGTTACTCCGCCTAGGTTCTTTGTATACTCGGCGGCGCAGTAAATAAGCCTGTAATACCCCTGGAGTTGTAAGCCTCCATAGGCTACGGTAACCACTTAGGTAAGCTTGTTTGCCACCGACGTGGTATAAAAAAAGTTGTACCGGACCTGCAGTAGTCCTGTAGTAGTACTAAAGATGTTTAACGTACAAAATGAAGTTACCGCTGTATAATTAAGTTGACTGACGGTGCGTTAAAATTATGATCATTTAAAATTACCTGCGGCACCTATAAATACAGTGAGTGTCACGTCATCTGTCCTGCCTGTCTGACTGCCATCTATGAGAATGGATCACGTCTTTCATAAAACATAAGTAGGTACTTATTTGTGTTTTGCTCATCATTCATTCATATTTGTGTCATAATTAATAAAGCATTTTTTTACACTTACCTACCCCAGCGTAGGGAAAAAAAACGAGAAACGATAGCCGTAAATGTTGGCACAGTAAACCAAAGAGGAGCCTTCGGTATAATTTTGTCACCTGTTCCAATTAATATGGAAAATTGGTTAGATGCTACCATACAATAGTGCAAGTTATGCTTGCATGTAAATCAGGCAAAACTTTACATAGTTTTTCTATTTAGAAACATGTAAATGGTCAATTGCATGAGCTGCAATTGCAAGTTGACAACCTTATAATATGATGACAGCAAAACTTATTGTTAACACATGTCGCCTCCACTACAGTTGCTGATACCGACCATAACGACATTGACCAGCACGATGCACGGCCAGGTGCCATATGCCATATGGTGTGTTGTGGTTGATAGGGTTGATGGCATTTGGGTTATCGAAGTAGGAGAGGTCGTTCTGAGGATCAGTAAAATACTAGATTCTACAACAAGTGCATAAAACGCACCATTTTACGCGAGACGTTTCTCGAGTGTAACATGGGTTTTATGGACGAATTGTACCTACACTCTAATTTTCACTCTAATTTTCACTTTTTTTTTTTCAGTAAGTACTTATTGACACCTGACAGGTCGTTACATACTGCTCAGTTATAAAAACATATTGATTTACTAATACAAAAAGCAAATATGAAAAATAATAAATAAGACGTAATAAAAACTATAAGTTTATTTCATGAAGTTTTATTGTGTACTTTGGCTGTTGGGTATCCTTGCCTTGGTCTTAGAATACTAACGGAACATAATAAAATTAAAATAAAGAGTATATTCTATGAAGTTAAAGTTGCTCGTGTGGCTGTTGGACCGATTGCCTTGCTTGGTCTTCGACGAAGACTTTACTTTATGCACTAGAGCATAAAAATAACTTTATGTCGCCCACGCACAGCATAATAAAGACGAACTTTTAGAGCATGAGAAATGAAAACAATTTTAATGACTTGAGTACCTACTATTTACATGCGATCGAGTTCCGTTTTGTAAAAGCTCTTTGCTGTACCTTTTGTTGTTGTCGTTATGTCCCGTAAGTCAGAAGACAGCAGTGTCAGTTATTTAATACTGTGCGTTTAAAATGTGACCCAAGAGACATCACCTAACGCACTACAGAAAAAAATATGCAAGTGCAATAGAAGGATAGTAATTTTTCCTTTTACGGGCTCTGATATGGTTGGCTACGCATAATTAACATTGTTCTACAGCGGTTAGGGTAAATAAGAACATAAGAACTTTTGACGTCTTCGATTGCGTAGTTACTTTGGATGCTGACTGTACGAGACAAAAGTGCTTTTCAAAGCAACTTAAGTTTATATTGTAATCAAGACGTTTGCGTTTTCTCGTTGCAACCGGTTTAGAGAATTTTAGTATGGAGATAGGGTAAATCGCCAATAACTGACCACCGCTCAATAACTGGACACTTCATACCTAAAAATGAACTCTATTCACCTACAATTGAATTATTTTTTAGCATAAGTTGTTAATTACTGACCACCTTTCAATAACTGGCCACGTTATACTATTGGTCTAAAAACGTTTGGTACAATGTATTATTTGACAAGTGGTTCGTTTATTAATAAATCTCATAATAGATATGGCATGGGTCAAATTAATACAAATTATTTGGAAAATAATTATTTATTAAGATATTAATACTATTATTATTTATAATTTTAAATGATCAGAAATCAATACGAACAATATTTTTGTACGGGGTGGTGCGTAGGCTACTGGCGATTTAGTGAAGCTTGAGTCGGAGACAGTAAATGACGATAAAACAGCCCGAGTTTTAGAGAACCTACTACGGTTTCTACAGCTAAAGCGACTGGCCTGTGCAAGAAAGTCACTTTTTGATTCCGGCCCGAAGTTACCCTTTTAATGTTTTCCCTTTAATTGGAAATTGACTGGTCAAAAAAATTGCTTGTCCTTAATAATGCTAGGTAATTAAGTGATTCAGCAATGTTTATTACTGTTTCTGTGTACTGAAACTTTGGAGAAAATATCAGTGTAATTAATCTGAGACTTTGTAATTGGTCCTAAAAGTCAATTGCTTATGATCATGCAACTGATATCGCACTTATCGCAGTTATTTCGCGTCTTTGACATTATGATTTTTAACCGACTTCTTCAAAATAGGACGAGGTTCTCAATTCGTCGGAATCTTTTTTATGTATGGTCCCCGATTTAGGAGGTCCCATGGTCATCATCATTAGGTCAGGATCTGATGATGGAATCCTAAAGAAATCGAGGGAACCTTTCAAATTTTATAGGCATACTTGAAGCGATTTGGGTACTGAATTGAAGTCTGTTAAAACTTCTAAAAGACCGTGACATGAATGAGGTCTTCCTAACTTGCAGGGGGTCAAGTCACATAATGTTAGTTGGGATATAGACATATCAATCCTTTTATTGACTGCATTGGCAATTATTTTATTTGTCTTCCTTCTTTTTTCTTCTTAATATTGTCTATTTTGTTGTTCTTGTTTTATTAATTTAATTGTTGTCTTAAATTTATGCGAACAGTAAGGTAAGGTTTTATTTTAATCGATTATGTGATACTTTTATTTTTTATGTATATTCCCCGATTACCCGAAGACGCCTGGACAGATTTGGAAAATTATTTTGAAAAGGGTATTTTTCTCGGGTGTTCCCATGATCAAGTCACGATCTGATAGTGGGATCCTGGAGGGAAATTTTCAAATAATGCAAAGTACTGAATTGAAGTCGGTTCAAACTTTGTTTTTAAGTACTGACATAAAGTCGGTTCAAACTTTGTTTTTAAATTACACTTTAGATAGTTGGCATCTTCATTTGTTTTCTAGGACACATTAAGAATGCTACTGAAAAAGAAACTGGGCTTCCCGGATCCCGCGCCCGGCCAAATCGGCCAGGCCGACAACGGGATCATGTTTCCAATTACTGAGCCTATATGGACATTTGAAGACTATGACGATTCGATGTCGTACAATGACCGAGTGCATGATGAAAACCAAGATTGTGAAGGACAGAGAATTCAGTGTATCCGTGATACGTAAGTATTTTGAGTATGGCTGAGATTATTAAATTTAATGTAGCCGGCTTTTTATAGAGCGGTCATTGGAATTGGAATATTTTGATGTGACGACATCTGTAGCCTAGTTGGTAGTGACCCTGCCCACGAAGCCGGATGTCGCGGGTTCGAGTCCCGGTAAGGGCATTTATTTGTGTAACGATCACGAATATTTGATTCTGTGTCATGGCTGTCTTCTATGCTTTTAAGTATTTATAAAAGTTTTAAGGGATGATTACCGGGATTAAAACCCTATCATAACCGACGCTATCGGTAAACCCAACAAAGAAAATTTTTCGTCTCGTTTGCTTGGATATATCGCGCTCTTTCGCTCCTCGAACTCGGCTGCCCCTCCCCTCCCACCACTCCCTCAGACTGCGCTTCGACGCGACCGCGACGCCGTCAGTTCACTCCTTGATCTCATTACGCACGTCACGCCGCCATCGCACGCTTCCGTACTCTCATACTCCCTCAATCGATACACCACCACCTCCTGTTTTAGAAAACCGTTTTTCCGTCATATAAATTCGATCAGCCCGCCCGAACCCTGCGCTCTATAAAAAACATTAGCATACACTAGCGACACTGGCTTCAGCCATATTTTATTACCGACACAAAACACGCTTCGAACTAAACTTAACATACTACCTTACAAACTAGTAGCAGCGAAACACTATCTTATTGTTCGTGTATAAAGTTCAAATTACTTTACGAAACAACGGCTTTTGTCTGTCAACCGTTACGAACTACAATAAACCCTAGTCCAAAATCTAATTCAAACATGTTTTGTATTTTAAGGTATATAAAAGATGATAACTAACATTAACTAAATTAAATTAAAAAGTTAAATCTAAAAATGGCCTTCGAGACATTGTACCGAGGATGCTTACGGTCACCAGTTAGGTCAACCAGACGTTTCGTGATTTCCGCAAATAACTTTTGCGCACTGGGATCCCACGGACCGAGGGTCTCGACGACAAATGGTACAAAGTTGTGCTCTCAGCTTTTCAGTTATCGGTGCTACTTTCAGGCTTCCTCTTATATACTCATTCCTTATACGATCCAATCTCGTCATGCCACAAATCCATCTCAACATTCTCATCTCCGTAACATGCAATCTGAAACCATTTAACAGCACACAATTTTCTTCAAAGGGGCGGCAGCCGAGCGTGCGTTCGAAAACTGCATCTGTGGTGCTCGCCGAGCTTGCTCGCCAGCTTCATGCTCTGCTCGGCGAACACGTGCACGAATCCCTCCACTATCTTCGGGCTGAATGCCGGCAGCAGGATCTTACGTCTTGGTCTCCAGATTGAAACTGAGAAAAAATACTAGTTTATTTTTAAATTCAGTACTTAGGTACTGTAATAAAAATAAAATAAAAATTGGGGACAACACATATAACCTAGAACCAAACAGGGATAGCATCCATCAGGAACAAATATTCGTACTCTTCATACAAATAAATGTCCTTACCGGAATTCGAACCCAGAACCTCGTAGAGGGTCACTTCCAACTAGGCTAAAATGGTCATCAAATGATAATGATGTCCCTCTCGAAAAATTCATTGATAAACTGGCCCAAGCAATGTTTGTACCTACCTGGAGCGAATATTGCCCCGTAGCCGACTATTGCCCGCAGGAAACGGTGCAGGTCGTCCTTTTCTAAGCACGTTTTCAGCACCACTTCTAGGTCCACTGGATCAACGGCAACTGGTTTATAAAAACTTTTATCAGGTACCTATAATAATATAAAAGTGATCGATTTTCTTAGAATAGAACAGAATGAATGGTGGTTATGGGAAATAGAATTTTGAACGGAAATCTCGGTTTGCGAGTCGCCACGCCAGGATATATCATGTTAATGTCGTATAGATTTCAACAGTCGCTGAACGCGGACGCAACACCCTGCGTCAGTATGGTTTTGGTTTGAATTTGTGTATCTTTAAATTGTACCTACTTACTAGATATTTGTCGTACCTTTCCGGAGTTTTCATTCGCTAATAAAATTAGTTGTGATCAATCTTTTTTTTTCTTATCACTCCTTTTTCGCGCCGCTAAAGAACTATAAAAAAGTTTAGTTTTAATAATTAGTCTCAAGTAAACAAAAATGACACTAAAACCCTTGTATTAACGTTCATTTTGGCCTGTATCCCTTTCACATAACAAGACACTCAGATATCACGACATATAATTGTATTTAACCAATCAGACACTCTCACACACACGTCACATACATACGTCACAGCCACGCCGCGCTTGAACTTACTAGACCGATTTGAAAAATTGTTATAAGTACCATTAGAAGCCGACATTATCCCTGATGAATATCATACAAATATTTGTTGGAAATATTCGAGCCGAAAGTCATCTACACTAATATCATAAAGAAAGATTTGATTGTTTGTTTGTTTGTATTGAATAGGCTCCGACACTACTGGACCGATTTGAAAAAAATCCTTTACCATTAGAAGCCGACATTATCCCTGATGAACATAGGCTACTTTTAACCGCGGGAAAATGCTTCATTCCTACGGGAAAACAGGTAATCCGTGTGAAGCCAGGCCGGGCTGCTAGTCTTAAGTAATTGATAAACGTTTCGTTTTACCCACAGACCGACGCTAAATACTTTCCGTTGTTTACATCTTGTGTCTTACTTGCTTAGCAGTTTCATCTTCTTGTACTTAGTATGTATGGTTATGAAATTTGATATATGTACTATCTGAATATTCCATCATTTCACTATGCATTAAGTAAATTTAATACTTAAACATAATTTTATTCATGACGTAGTTTTCTGGACGTTATTCCTAAAGAGATAAAGTTTTGGAAAATATTTAGCAATGGCAAAAACAAATTGGTATTTTGTTCGACACCGCCGTCCGCTGTTTATTATATACCCTGGTTTTTATAGTAGGTACCTAATTGATAATAGTTTATAAATTTGCGCTAAATTCATGTTTAGGGTGACACCGTAAGATGTCACGTGACCTGATCGAAAAACTGTTACAATGTGATTGAGTTTTCACTTCTGCCGGCACTCCCGGAGTGCAACCCGGTCTTTTTTGGTATAATACAAAGTTGATCCCATAGTAAAACTTGTTCAGTCGCGATTAGATTCACATTTTGCTATTTTGTATCACGAATTTTTCAGCCTGAAAAAAAAAAGAATAAATGTTTATTCTCTTTTTCTTACATGGGTTGTTCTACAAACTAAGGACGAAAATGAGTCCGATTCCGGCCCGACGATTTTTTTTCATTATGGTTACAAAATATAGTTTATCATAAAGATTACATGGTCTTTTAGCCTATGTTAAGTAGAACGGACAAAATATTCAAAAATATCAGAGTTATGGCAATTTTAAGAAATCAAGCAGCAGGAAACTGAGATTGTGACCAGGAGACTGAGGATTTAAACAAATATCAATCAAAATCAACGTTTATTTAATAATAAATTCACAAATAAGAACTATGCTTCTAACCATTAGTTTGTAATATGTCCTTTTGAACTTTTTCTTTCCTTAATATCTTTTCATTTTTCTTTTTTGTTTACACATTAATAGTACCTTCAAAATTTCTTTTTCGAGTTCTAGCTTTCCGTTCATCACTTATTTGCTGTTCTGGCTTTGGAAAAAGAGTACTTGGGTCAATTTCCAAATCAGGCATAGTAGCCAAAACTTCTGGATTTTCTAAATTTAATGTACGGTCGCTTGCAATGCTGATGTCATCAGTCTCATTTTGTAATTCTTGTGCAACCGTGTTGATACATCTCGGACTTCTATTTTCATATAATAGTTTTGTATTGAGTTCGAGCTCAGGCAAATACAAAATAATAAAGAAAATTGTATATAATATAAATAGACATAGGCACATGTTTTAAATGTACGTTTACGTTGTATTTATCTTTTTCTGATATTTTCAAACGATTATACGAATTGCAATGCTTAGTTCAGTGATCATACTTATTAGTTATAGATAAATTGATTATTTGAACTAGCTAACTGCTTTATTATTTTGACTTCATAGTATATAGCAGAAAAAGTAACATATGATGTTGAACAAAAATTATATTTCAATATAAACACTCAGGATCCTGCATTTTTCTCAGTGTCCTGGCTATTTATTTGACAGGATCCTGAGACCAGGTTCCTGAGAATTTCGGAATAATATTTAAAAATAACGTCTATTTATAACATTCAACCAAAATCAAGCAGCACTAAGCCTTCGTGTAAGCAATTTATACATCAAAATGCTACAATTACCATATTACCACATGAATTTCGTAATTAAATATCTTACCAGGATTCTGTGAGCTCGACTGATTATGACGCGACTTCCTCCATCAAATGTGCCGGGCAGACTAAGCAACACACTGGGTGCAAAACGATAGGTGGTATTCTTTGTCTCTTTCGTACCGGCAATGAACTCGGCTAAACGTCAAGGTCGCGCGGCTAATAGAATATTGAATATTCGCTTATTTAACATTGGGCAGGATCCTGATATAAAACTGTTGGGACAACTTCTGGACAAAGTTTTTATAATGTTTTTGTTACAATAAATTAGTAATATGTCACCTAGGTAACAATAATAATAGGATGTCATTTATATTGGTTTAACTTATGGGCTCAATGTAGTAGAAAATAAATAATATTGCACATTAGATTCAATTTTGCTCGTGGGACACTCCAGGATCCTGGGAATTTGACGCATTGAGTATTTTTTTTCCTAAGATAATATATTAGTATGTAAATTATTTTTAGAGACTAGGTAGATATAGGTATGGTAAACAATATGTTATGAAAATAAACTTGGTTGTAACAATTTTTTCATGACATTTTAGCTGAGCTGTCGAAAATTCCTTACTTTGTAGAACTACCCACATGCTAAATACTTATAGAGCTAGACACAAATCTGCCAATCCACAGTGCGGTTTGTTGGCAGACAATGCTTTTTAAATAATGGCCGCTGATTACTTGTATTTATTTCAATTAAGCTTCACTCCTAAAAAGCACGTGTAACTGATCGAATGTATTTAATGTAGCCGACTCTTTGTAAAACTGTAATCGGAATTTGAATCTTCTTCCTTTGACGGTAGAGTTCCTTTTTGAATGGATACTTTGATGCAATTCGGCGAAATCAAATAATTTATAGTATTCGTACGCCATTACGCCGTATGCGTGGAGAAGGCGGGTAATGCTGGTAATTTCCTCACGGAAGCGAAGGGCATGTAGTAGCCGTCACGCGACCGGCGTGAATGCAAAAGGGTTTATGTGGCTTGCTTTAAGGGGGGGGTTTCGAGTTGCTTTCCATAGTTTTTCGGATTGCATTGCTTGATTACGGAGCAATTTTTTTCGAGCGAACTTGCGCAGTGTACTAAGTTTTGTGCTTCAGCTTAGGCTGAAAATAGTTTATATGTGCGACTTTTTTTTTTTTTGAATCGCTAGATTTTTTTTTAATGACAGGCTCGCTAGTTATTAAGCTCACAGCCACTAGTTGTATTTAGTCAGTCACATTACCAGAACGTATGGTTTACAACTTATCTTATTCACGAAGTGTTTAAATAGTCTGTAGACTTCGAAAAAATAGATTGATTGACAAAAAATACTTTATCGATCCTACTCATCTCATGTTAACCTACGAATTTTATGATTTTACATTGTATCAACGGAAAAGGGTCATATTGTTCTAAATCGACTTCTAATCATATTAATTCTGCTCCACAGCTCTCGCTGCTGTTTTAGTACAGACCAAAAAGATGAGTACTTATACCTGGACAACCCATTTCAAAGAAAGACGAGTGTATCAGAACAGTTCAGCAGGCACTACTGCGGACTACAATTTTCGTCGGGGACACATCAAAATCGCTCACAAACCTAGGTAAAGTACCTACCAATTTATTATTAACCAGCTGTAGGTAACATAGTAAGATTACTTAAATGCTAAACTTATTACCAGATTAGAGCTTCCACTCTGCGATGAATAATTTAACTAAGTACATGATATGAGAAGGCACATCAGCAAAATGTCGTAAGTGTCATCACGCTAATTATATTTCCGAGCAACCGCTTTGATAGGTGCGAGGGATATTATGTCTCTAGCTGTTTACCCAACGGGCCCTCAAATCAAAATAGGGTCGGCAACGTGCCTATGAATCCTATGGAGTGTCATGAACCCATGTGTAATGGTGTCTGGTTATCGTCGAGAAGGCTGTATGCTTGTTTGCTACCGTCATGGTATAAAAATAGTATTTAATATACTGTAGGTACAATCGAGGTTAAAGAGCGGAGAAGATCTATACATTTTTCGCCTTAATTACAAAGCAACAAGGTACAAAAGTGTTCAACATATCTTCATCGTCTGAGTATACACATGTGGTAAGGTCGTCGCAAGAAGTTGATTTATCCACTGTAGTTTTATAAGTTTGTAAGTAAGTATGTAAGTTTGTACGTAAGGGGTTATTTCCGGAACCACAATTCTTTTACCTGTGTATAGAATGGACTTCCCATAATGGACATATTCTATAAGGGCATATTTTATATCTACAGTATTTGCAATACGTGAATGAAGACGCGAGTAACTTATGTATCCTTATGCTGTCAACATTACCATTTATTCGCAAGAAACCATTTAATTGTGGGTTTCCGGCAGCGAAAATGTTAAAACCGGAAACCCGCCTCGCGGGCACCCACGCCGTGATGGCTTTCCGTTAAAGTACACTCGCTGCCGATCCCATGGTTTTCCTCATAATTATGTACAGAAAGCGACTACGGAGTAGGCTAGGCACTTTCTAAACATAATTAACATCATAGATTACTATAATACTTTTCCCACGTAACCCAATCACTACTCTCATAGGTAAATTATGATACTCGTATATTTATGATTCATAACCTTTACTCAATTATAGTTATTATATCATTGTTATTGTTGTTCCTGTGGTAAACCGAGAGAGATTATGCTAATACTAAAGTATTTTATCTTATCTAAAATCTCACTTTAGGAAATTTAAATAAAACTTCACTAAGTTAGGGATTTATCGTTTTTTTTCCAAAAAAGCCATTCCCGAAGAGTGTTACATCTCTTTTCCTCGTGCGCGGAAGGCATCAGCGTGTCTCTGTCTAGGGGGCGTGTTCGACTCAAGGCATCCCCTTAACACCTCTGTCAATAAACTAAAAATGTACCTCATTATTGAATGCCCCATTCAATTGTTATAATGTAATAAGTAGAGTAAATATAAATAAGATGAAAGTGTTATAAATACTGTTGTTATCTAATATGTATAAAATGTTGATTCTATTAAATATATGTTCTTTAGGTTAGCTTAGTACATAAATATTATTGTTGCTTCTAGTAGGGTCCATGTCTGTTACTGATTGGATTTTAAGAACATCCTGTGATACCATGGTTGCAACAAATAAATGAATATGAATAAGTACTTTTAGCAATAAATGAAGACGGAGTAACTAACTGAGAAAAATAAGTTCTGCATGATGTCATCTGAGGTATACGAACCAATAGCTAGCTTTAGCTGAGGTATGTTTACTCCTTCTCTTAGACTTCTAATTGCGTAACAGGCCGAACTAATTGACTTGACTAGTCAAGACAATTTGTCTTTTCAGTTTAAATAAACATGAGTCGATCCAGACACCGAGAAATTTAACCGAATCTGCCTGTTCTATTTTAACACCATTCGAAAACACTTGCAGACTTGCTTATTGAAGTACAACAGCCGAAGATGCTGCTCGACGGTAGACCTTGCAGCTCTGCCATACACTGCTAGCCTCTGCCTGAAGATCTGCCTCTGGCCCCGTCGCTGCCTCGTAGTAATTGGAGTCCCGTCTCGTGTCCGTAGAGAAGTGAAGTGTCGCCCCGCAGGTCCCGTGAAAAAGTGATTTGTTGCTCCGTCCGTGTCCCGTGAAAAGTGACGCTCCTCCGCGCTCAACGCCTTAAATACCTTCGCCGACACCAGAACCACTGTAACATGAACTCTCAACCGATATAAACCCTTATGGTCATTGTTATAGCTTATTCAATCGCATGCACCCCCCCCTACGGCGTCGTCGTAATCATACATCTTTCTCGCTATTCAGTGGGTACCGTTGGCGCCACTATGTCTGGCCCACGCCACACAAGTCGAAACCCGTCGCACCACAATTACTAGCTCACGCTGTATGTTGATATTCAATACCAAAATTAACCTCAAACAATACAAAATATTTGTGATTATGAACCCTAAAATCTCAATGAAAATTACCTTGTCAGAGGTCTACCGACGCTGCGTCTTCCGGTCGCCACTCGAGAACCTTTCCGCCCCAACGGCCATAGGTCTACGTGCAATGTTCCCACTGCCACTTAAGTTTAGTGATTCGGAAGGCTATATCGGTTACCTTGGTTCTGTTGCGGATAGCATAATTTCTGATGCGATCACGCAGAGAAACTCCCAACATAGAGCTCTCCATTGCCCTTTGGGTGACTTTGAGCCCATAGCCTGATTGACCTAATGACCTAGTAAAGGTCGCGGGAGTCCGCTGGATGCGGGTGGCGCAGGTCCGGTCACTTTGGCACTCTTTAGGAGAGGCCTATGTCCAGCAGTGCACGTCTTTCGGCTGGCATGATGATGACGATAATGATAGTATTATTAGTAATAGATTATACGGATAAGGTAAGTCCTCAATCTCAGAAACCATTAATTCTAATAATTGACACCCTGTTGTTCACATGTAGGTATTGCTATGACCACGGGCCAAGACTTAAGATTGAAGGTGCCAATCCGTTCCAAAATATTAACGCCTTTATCAAAACACATGTTAGAAAACATGAAAGAACGGTTTCCAATCGGATACATACCATTAAAATCGGAATGTTACGGTCACGGTACGGTGTCAAATTCGGAGTAAGCAAACGTAAATTCATCCGGTAATACGAGTAACTGAACTCATCGGTAGTTCTTTGAGTATTCTCGTGACCTCATTCCCCGGAACACCGTAAGAGATTTATTTATTTAGTGAGGAAAAATGGTTTTCATAGAAAGATACATATATATCATCAATAATAAGAACGTAAGAGTTTCGTATGGTAATCGATATAAGTTTACTCTGCTTTTCTAACTAGCTTAATTCATGCCCAGTTTCATTGATAACCTGAAGCTTAGGCCTAAGGAGGATAGTGAAGTCGGTTTAGGAAGCTACAAAATGATTATTCACACCAATTCATAAAATAAAATAAATACGATTATGATTATACGATGATGGCCGCGCCGGGCGCGAGACTATTCATCCTGAATAAGAACTCCCAAAGGGATGGAAACATGTCGCACGGGGTGACAATTAACACGTGGGTTAAACCGTTGCTATAAGCATAATTTTAGTCACTATCATTAAGAGGAGATTTTAGTAGTTATTTGTTATTAAGTAGTAAAGTTTTTTCATACGCAGCACAACTTTCTCAGTTACGAACTCTATTGACAAAACAAAAATAGGTACCATTCTATATCTGTCCCGTTTTTACAATGTCCTGTCTCATTCTATCAGCGAGTAACGTTCTATGAAATAATTATTTGTGAATTATAAGTAAAAAGCACTTAGTCATCATAGAAATACTTAATTTTTAATTATATTTGAAAAGTAAGAATTTTTGAGTTTTATTAAAATAGGAAGTATAGCTAAAAATAAAAATGTCGAAGCGCAAAACTGTTAACTTACATTTGACGTTGACTGTACTTAGAACTCGTATATTAATTCTGTTCGGTAGTATCGCAATTCTCCAAATATTCAGTCATTTTATAGAAATGATGTAAGTGCAAAAATTCCATCATCAATTCCATTCAAAAATTTGTGAACACACTGGCACAGGATCACGGCGTTCAGCCATGAAAATTCAAGTTTGATTTCTTGGAGTTTTTTTTAATTTATTTCATTGCATGTTTGAGAAAAGCACTATACATACCTCGGCGTGAAAAGGGGTTGCTCGGCCCTTACTTCTCTGCCTCTGTAGTGGCTATGAGCGTAGCGCGTAGGAACGCAGGTTAAAAGTGTACATAACTACCTATTGTATGCTCAATTTCGTGAAATTGACGTTATAAATTCAATATCACGAGTTCTCATTGCACTGCTGCAAAGGACACCAATAACCATTTTCAATTTATCATACCAACTGCTATAACTCCCTGTGTTTCAAGGCACCGACTTTAATAGCAACAAAACCGAATTGTATTTTTCATTATTATTTCCCAGATACTGCGTGTGACGTTAATGCGGATTGTCCAATTATTCTTCGCCGAAACTGGTTTCGGCCGGTTTTAACTGGTTCCGACCGGCTTTAACTGGCTTTATTTACCCACATTGCACCGAAAGAGGTGGAGTCGTTACCTATTTCTGTGGGTGCCGATTTTATGTCCCATTTCTCTCGCCCACGCTTGGCACGTGGCTAAAGGCACGAGGTGTGTGTATAACTTTTGACCTCAGTCCTAGAATTTTATCGTTATGTTTTCATGACGTTCCAGTACATTTGGGCCGTAAAACGTGGCGATAAAACCTATCGTGCTAGCTGGGCAGCAGTGAGAACATAGGCACAACAAATCTACCCGCAGTTGTCCCAACTACTAACAAACAGCCGAGTGGGGCCACGAAACAAGGGAGTTTACCGCAAATGAATAAACGGTCAGCAAGCGAAGAGGTCTTGGAAAACTCATTGAAGACTGGAGACAATTATTACCGGAAATAACGATGCTGAAGACTGGATCGATGTGACAAATAATAAGAAAAGTAAGGGAAAAAGTAGATTTCCTAATAACGAAGTGAAAAGAGGTGAGAGAGTGAACTCGGCTGTAATTCAGGGCGCTGAACGTAAAAAATATTTGCATGTATGGCGGTTACAAAAAGAAACAACAGCAGAAAATATTGAGATGTATGTGAAGGATATATGCGGGACAGCCAAAGTGGAGAAAATAAAACATAAGACTGAAAGGGACTATGCTTCTTTTATAATAGGGGTTCCAGAAAGTTTTTATGAGAAACTGTGTGATCCAAGCATTTGGCCGATTAACGTGGAGTTCTGTGAGTGGGTGTGGTTTCGTAAACCCAGGGACCCTAAATACCGCTCCTCCGGGTTCTCGGGCCCGAGGAACGCTTGCGCGGACTGATTCATCGCCAGCGCCTGAGGAACACAGTACGATATATTTAAAACCTATTGTCCACTAGCATCCCCTAGCCTGATCCCCCAGGGGAAAAAAACCGTTAGGTTGTTAGGTGACCTGCGACCCTACAGCGCGCGAGCCGAGCGTGACGCGGCAGCGTCCGGTGAAGCACTAATAAATACGAAAATTTGGATGTTTAGATGTTTGTTACTCAATCACGCTTAAACGGCTCAACGGATTTGGATGAAGTTTTGCACGAAGATAGTACCTAATCCAGGCTATATTTTTTTATTATTAATATAGCTTTTTATTCAGATCTCTTTCCTTAAATATTTACATTTCACTGTGTTAGTTTTATGTTTATTATATAGGTAGTGTGTTAGTTGTTTATCTGTTATTGTTAGTCTTACTCGTTAGGTTTGGATAGAGACCACCAGCAGGGTGAGCATGGGGGGGGTGGTGCATTGTGAACAACAGCCCAGGGGCCCTAGACAAGGTTAAAATCGACAAGCGCTGACGCCACTAGAAAATAATAAAATGTATGGGAATGACAGATGCCGACGAAACACTTTTCGTTAACATCTGTCATTCCCATACATTTTATTAGTTTTCTATTGGCGTTAGTGCTTGTCGATTGTAACCTTGTCTAGGCCCCCTGTCTTGCATAATTTAACAGCACACCGTCCGTGTCTAGACTAAGGCGAGGCGTTACCTAGGTCGTGTGGTTAGTGTCTAAACACAGTGTCTCAATTGATGAACCCTTTGTCATGTTAAGTTGATTAAACTACATAGGAATACCGTAATGTAATTTTTTTTTTGTTGTTATTTGCACTGCCCCACTATCTTTTCCTCTTTGCCTCAGGGTTTGACTGGTAGAGAATGCCATATGGCATTAAGTCCGCCTTTTGTACGATAAGTTTTCTTTTGTGCAATAAAGTTTAAATAAATAAATCGTACATGGTCGAGCATATCCCAAAGGTCATAAATATGTAATTTGTTTTCAAGAAACCGATCCCAAGTATTAAATAAAACCGGCCAAGTGCGAGTCGGACTCGCGCACGAAGGGCTCCGTACCATTATCTATAAAAACATAAAAAAGTTTGATGTCTGGGAGCCCCCCTTAAATATATATTTTATTTTGTTTTTAGTATTTGTTGCTATAGCGGCAACAGAAATACATCATCTGTGAAAATTTCAACTGTCTGGCTATCGCGGTTCTTCAGATACAGCCTGGTGACAGACAGACAGACGGACAGCGAAGTCTTAGTAATAGGGTCCCGTTTTTACCCTTTGGGTACGGAACCCTAAAAAAAACCATGAAAACTCCGTGTACACAGTTAACTGACCATTCTGTATTTATATTGAACCTTATTACAATGCCCATAAAGTGCACGGATGGTCAGTTCCCCATTTCCTAGAATAAACTTGTATGAACTAGTACCCTACATTATACACGGCTCGCCTGAATAATTACCACTGACCAAGTCTTTCCCGCCCTATCCTGGTTTTCAGAAATTCATTACGAGTTTTGATAAGCTTTATATGAATTCTTTATACGACTCTTTGATTTGGTTGAAATCAGTACCAACTCTGAAACCTAACTTTGACTACAAGTGACCACAACAACGCAATATTACAGCCGATATGGCATTAGCTGAATTTCAGTTAAAACCAATATGTGGATTGGAAATACGTACCTAAATTAGAGTCCACTTCGTGTAGAGGGTCTACGAATCACTACCAAACTTATTTGTAGCATTCGACTACACGATCTATTTAATATTGCGACATGACCGTGGTAAATGAATCAGAGGAGATGATTCAGACATTTTAATTTTACATTGCAACTTGTTTACAGGAAAATGAAATTTCCTCTTTTGCATATCAGTTTTATCGCATTCTTGCTGCCAGTAGGAAAGACCACACCGTTTATACCAAAATTATACATGTACTGTTAATATATAATGTACCTATGGTGGCCAAGTTTAGACATGATTGTAACATGATAAAGAAATACGATGAAAGACAAAGTAAAGAAATTACGAATCGGACTATTTGTTAATTTCGTTACTTTTTTATTTTAACCAACCCCGTTGAGTACCCGCTAAGGGCGCTGTACAACGAAATATAGCCTCGACATCATTTAAGAAATGAGGTCGACAGTTCGGAAATGAATGCTAATAAATTCTATAGAAAATGCTAACTTGTACAAGTTCCCGTTATGTACAAATATTTGGTCAGAGTGTAGCAAAGGGTGGCCCATTTTTAGGACTTAGAAAAATTTTGCAATTTTTTTTTTCGCGTTTTTCGTACTTTTTTGATAAGAACTTTAAAGATTACATAAAAATAAGCATCTTTTACTTGAAAATTTTTTGTCTAAATTGAAAAATGGCTGAAATATAGCGACACAAAGTTTTATAATCTTCAGCACTTAGTAAATTTTTACCCAAAGTGGTGTCATTATAACACCTATTTTGAATGATTGGAACACATAAAAATATGCATCTTTTACTTGAAAATCTTTTTTCTAAATTGAAAAATGACTGAAGTACATTCGATACTAATCGTTTCATCTTTGTTCCAGGGGTATGGCGTCTGTTTTAGGAGCTCCGCTAAGTCCTGAAGCAACATTTGGGTCGATCAAGTCTCTCGCCATATCCAGGGAAGTGGCCAGCTTCCCCCTCTCACGCTCGCCAACTCCGCCTCCACTGAGGTAATAGACATAGAAATACTGACAATGATAGTTGGTTAGATAGTGATATTATATAATCATGTTGGTATTCATTGGTCTCTATTTGCAGTTGTCCACCGTTCAAAGAAGAACCAATGATCCAGAACGATAGCATACCGAGCGCTGTGACCCGACCCGGCTTCGACTCACTGTACATACAGCTCGCACACATCACTCACACACACAACACACAAACATGTACAGTACTACCACAAATATAAGTTACAACGATGTACCTGCGCAAAAAGCATTTTAACCAATCATAAGGCAGCGCGTTTGCACGGGTAAAATCTTCAACGCCCATTGGCCAAAATTTGGTGCGCGACGCCGGCAGCTCCGGCGCCCGCCATTTTGTCTGGCGCCATGAGCGGGAATGCACGAGTTCACCTGTCATTGCATATTATACCTTACGTATAGTGCAACAAGGTCTTTATTGAAATGGTCATACGTTCGATTTCATTCGGTACTTGTCAGTACTCGTCGGCGTGGACGAAGATTGCCGATGTAACTTCTATTTGTGGTACTACTGTAAGCATAGACAACAACAAAGAGCTACGGAAGCCTAGTGGTGCAGGTATGCGGCTATCAAGCGGCGGTCGTAGGTTCGAATCCCGGCTCGTACTAATGAGTTTTTCGGAACTTATGTACGGAATATTTACCGTTAGATTTTCGGTGAAGGAAAACATCGTGAGGAAACCGGTTTATTCCCAACAAGGTCTAGCTTTCCCTCTGGGTTAGGAGGTCATATGATAGTCGCTTTCGTAAAACTAGTGCCTATGCTAAATCTTGGGATTAGGTGTCAAAGCTTTAGGGGCACTACCGGGAATAACAACAGACAAACTTAACGAAAATACTCGGAAAGTATCAATCTTTCATTTATGTTTGCTATTTTAAGATGTTAGAGCGGACCCCGAGCTCATTTAAGGGCAGAACCGGCAATAACACTAGGACGATGAGATGCTTTAAGATTTTAAAATTCTTAAAAAATAACAATAAAGACGTTATTTGATTGTGACGTCACTAGCAAGAGTCACACACTTGTATTTTACATTTGCAAACATTCCAATTTCAAAAACACATTCTCCGTCAAAATGTTTCCATGGTGTCGCGACGCTTTGCTACGAATGCTTTGTAGAAAAACGAGAAAAAGCGGGTTTTTTGTTTACAACGGAGTGGTTTGCTCCCGAGGGCCGCCATACATCAACTCGTGCCGATGCGTCATGTATTATCCCGTTCGGTTTGATTTAGCTCTCCAAACTTCAGTTATATATTGGTCCTTATGACGTTGTCTCAAGAGAAAAGTCACATAGCAAGTCCGTGATAAAATAGAATAAGTACCTACATAGATAGATCATAAGAATAGTGAACTTTTAATACAAAATTTTGTCTTAACTAAGTCCAATATCTCAAAAACGGCAGAACAGATTTGCATGAAACATGGCTAAGAACACTCGGGATAAAATTATCTACGACACAAAAAAACAGCATTCAAATCGGTCTTCCGTTACGTACACAGACAAACAGGTTAAACTTATAACACCCCTCTCTTTGCGTCGGGGGTTAAAAATATACATATTTTTAAATAAAGATTCTAGCCGGAAAGTGTCAAAGATAAGGCATATTTCCTCTGAAGTAACACCGTATCTTAAAACAAGGGAACACCGTTATGGAAATAAATATTGGTTCGATTATGCGGTGAGGCGTTCCTCACTAAGTAGGTATTTTATTTTTATTGTCATTTGTAGCTCCATGAAACGGGTCAACGTTAGGCCGTCATCCATCACACTGCCGCCACATCCCGCTGCGGAGCCGCGTACAAATTTCGCCGGACGGAGGAGCGGTGCAGTTTGAAGTCTGTGCGGAATTTATATGCAAACAACGGAGGTCCTGTTATTCGCTACGCGCTAATGCGGGCCACCCCGCCAGCACGAAACTAGACCTACCTACGCTTAGTTACTACGCATTGCAGTGTCAAGATATATTTGTGGGTGAGCGTTGAGGTGAGCTTAAAACAAGTTACAGAATAGGGGGGCTGGCGTACAACAACGTTGCGAACCGTCGCTCCGTGTTCGTCGCGATGCGGCGGCGACTACGACGAAACGAATAGTCCGGTTGGAGCCACGCGGGCAACTCGTGATATTTTCTTATTCTTCAAGAAACTGTTTTGTCTATGCCTGTTAGTATTCGTAGTTTACGATAACATTATGTTCACGGGCCTGAGACGCATTTCCCGATACCGCTATCGAACGACTATTGCCTTCGATAAGGAGAAAACCGTTTCAGAACACCTACGGCCTCGTGGTTTGATTAAACGAGTGAACCTAGTGTTGGAACCTAGATGCCTGGTTAATGGATTGTAATTAAATTGTGATGGCAATCATTGCAATCAACGTTTCGCAACACGGTTAGGGTTTAACTGCCGATGACTAAGGGGGAGTGGCGCCAACTTACGCTTACAGAGCGATCGACTTTAAATATGGCGCCCGTAGCTGTCATCCCATGTTAAACTTTCCATGCGAACACCGCTTACGAACAGGCAGTTTGGTGCAACCCAGCCTAAAGCTGATTTTCCACCAGAGGGGCGAGATGAGACGAGGCGAGGCGAGAATTAAAATTCGTATGGCAAATTTTCAATTCCCTCCTCGCGCGCGCTCGGTGGAAATAGTATTATTTAATTTAATTTAAAAGCTTAAGGTTGTTCGTTCATGGGCAAACGGGGCCTTTAGCGGTGCGGTAATTGCAGATGTTATTGTATACGTAGGGATGCGAAAAAGCTGGAGATTTACGAGCCAAAGCTGATTTGAGCGGTGGCAAGGGCGCTTTATATATGCGTTTGCTTAATATTTCCGCATACAGTTGAGAATTGAGTACAGAGCTGTGGGTCCGCGAAACCGCTTTCATGATATAAAGCTGGCGCACTCTCAAAAACCCACATTCGCGGTAAAGTGTATCCGTGGGATAACGAAACGGTTTCCTCAGCATCACCTTCAAGACAGCTCTCTGTGCACGCTCCACCTGAATGATGTGGCTCTTGGCCGCACTACCCCAGATGGCGACACCGTACTGTAGAATAGATTGACATAAGGCGTGATACACTAAACGGAGTACATCAGGGGCAGCGCAGTCTCGAAGTCGCTTCACTACATAAATAACTTTTCTTACCCTAGACGCAAGCAGGGACAAATGTTGTTTAAAGGAAAGATGTTGATCAATGAGGAGCCCTAAGTACTTTACATAGTGGCGCCTTTGAATTTCTTGACAGGCACAACCATGCAAGTGACTGAAAGATGATGCCGAAGTGTAATGCACACAGGAATGAAATTTCAGAGTCTTGATGAGAGGATTATATCGATAAATAAGAGCGATGGGACATATTTATGAGTAAGTTGTACGCACCCGTATTTTTACACTTGACTGTACAGTGTACATACCCCGGGCAGTATGTTAGCGCTGCTACGGCACGCACGCGTTATATTGCAGCGCGTTGCATACCATACCTAACCAGGGGATTAAACAGAGAACCTTCTGTACGTAGTAGTATTATTCTGCGGCCGAAGCTGAACATCGAATTATTACCAAACGCTCATTTCCTCCAGACACATAATTAAAAACATCGGCAGATCGTGCCGTTTGTACACCTGGCGGGTGTCACTTGTACAAATGTTTGCCTGTCTGCGAGCTCTGAGCACACAAACAGCACGCGGGGCCTGCAAATATCGTGGTATATAATTTATGACGTCACCGGTCGATTTAACGTCTTATAGTATGTACAGGTAGGTAGGTAAGTCTGAATGACATCAGAGTTTCTTAGATGAGATATTATATGTGTGCCAGCATAAGGAACGGAAAGGCTCCTATGCAGCTGAATTAAGAAATGTTCTTAAAAATATGGCTGCCGGCTTACCATAAACAACTTACTAAATTTGGGCGGGTAATGGTTTATTTACCGCAACCTCATACTACCTACGGCAGGGCCGAAAGGAACGGCAGTTCTTAGCAGTTTTTACATGTGTTCCACCGTAGCGTTTAAGATACTGAACCAATTTCAATGTTTGAGGTGTCAATGGATTCGAAAGTGTACTCCGGTGAGGTAGGGCACGGCACAGCGAAATGTTATCCCGCTCGAATGTGGAGCAGCCCAACTGGGGAAGTCTTTGGTCAGCAACTAGGTTTAGTGTTAGGTAGAATCGACTCACGGAGACGCTCCCCTGCCCACGACCAGTGCCATACGCACCCACGCAGCATGCGCGCGACACCGCACATGCTGCGCCCATACATGTACCATACCATGCACAGTGTACCATGTGGCATGCATGGTATGCACCTGCATGATGTATGTGATGCTGTGTATACATGTGTGCTGATTTGCTGCATCGCTACGGTATGCTGCATATGGGCCCTAGCCCGTGCATGGTTGTAGCTTTTTTTTGTTGCAGCAAATCCACCTTTCATCATTATTAGTGTATTTCTTATGTTTTAGGTATTGGAACCCTTCATAGAGTACAATTTTTCCACCTTTTCTATGTATGAAATGTAAATTTTCATTCATTTAACAATAAATGTCGAAATGTAATCACAATCAGGGAGCAATTAAAATTATTATTATACGAATGAATCGATGACAAATGACATTGAGAGACAAAGTATATAGACAACTAGACTTATCTGAGATGAGATACTGATAGCGTAATAAATACTTATTAGTTATTAAGTGGCCAGTATAAACCCAGTATGTGTAACTATGACAGGGGGGGGATACACGAGTACTTCAAGTATAATTCAAAACCCAGTACCGATATCTCCCCAAGCAAGGGGAGACATCGGTACCAAAGATTCCTGATGTCTCCCCCAGGGGGTTTACCAGGGGAGCCACGGGTCCGAAGGGATTACGAGTAGTTGTACCAACAACACCAGCTTCCCGAACCCTCGTAGGCAGATTCAGAGAACAAACAGAATCGCGGCGGCCGGCCCAAAGAGGTTGTTTATAAATTCAAAGCATTCAGCGACATTCCGTGAAAACCGCATGTAGGTATTACGTTTATTGTACAAGGTCTGATCTTAAAATAAATTAAGCATCTAAGCACAACAACATTAGTTCTCAAGTTTCTTGATATCATATGTTCCTTAACCTTCTGCAGAAAACTACACGGACGTCAACCTTGCATGTTTAATTTAATTGGACTGTTACTTAAATAATTTGTAATTTTAAATGTCTGATTTTATAACTGTATGTCTATCTATCTTGTATGATCCTAGTTGATCGAAACAAATGATTAATATTATATGTATTATTATTATTTATCCAAGCATGTTTGCGAATCTCACTAGTTACAAGGTAGAATTAATTTGTTTTCAGCACATCCGCCGGAACTCACGGTAACGAAGTAAGCGTGGAATTGCTGGTACTGCTCGCCTACCATTGTTCAAATCAAAACGCATTTCGAGGCGCAAAATTTTGATACTAGACTTGTAAGTACTCTACTACGATGGCGTTTCTCGGAGTCCGCAGTAAGCTCGGTCGAATTTCACCTTCCCATACAAACGACGCTTTTTCCCAAAAGTCAAGGACGCCTTATTTATGGCTTTAAAATATATCCCCATATCATACACACATATATACACATATATATATATGATATAACACTACCGAAGTAGTGGATATTTTGTACTGCCGTATTCTTATCAACCGGGAACAGAAACAATCCACAACACTAAGTTACCTAACCTGTTTACGACCCTACAAGAAAAACTAATTTATTCGATTTAATAACTGATTAATAACGTGGTCATACAAACTCCCTAGATATTTTTCTGGTATATTCTAGTAATATATTTTTTCTTAGTTTCGATGTCCAGCGAAGCAAATACATAATTTTATTTGGTACAATAAACTAGGTAACCTGATTTGAAGATAATTAATTCAAATTGCAATTCATAATCACAGCGCGAAAGGTGTCCTGTCGTCAACTATAATTAATTATTTAGTGACGTGAATCGCGTCGACGTGTGCATGCACGTCACGCTGCACGTGTGGCGGACGTCAACTTCATACTTCACGCACGCGATTATGTCTCGTGTTCATTCACTACATATTTGCAAATGTATAAAAACTTAGCACGTAGCTAGTTATATATTAATTAAGTTCATGAATTACTATATAACTACTTTAGAAATGGAATAAGCACAGTTTTTTTTTGTTAAGTATATATTTTTTTGTCATTCTTAAGGGGCTCCCGTCAAAAATCAACGAAATTTAGTAGTTTTCATTTCGACACTCGTCCTCGGTTTATTGAAGCTAGCTTTCCAGGTGCAGATATGAGAAAGTTTGATTCCTGTTTAACATTTTTGATATTGAATAACTTAAAAAATGTGAATACAGAATTAATTATCCATTTTTAAAGAGAGGTCTGTAAAAATACAAAACCCGACACTTCATCCTCATTAAAACTTTTATACACCCGAAACTCATACCTACTCATACATACTGAACTTACCTATAAATTTTATATGCGTTTTTATAATCTTATTAATTAACACAAAAGTTATGGCCAGAAAACCAGTTCTTTGGCCTAAAATTGTTCAACTTTGATGCCAAATATCTCGAAAACAATGAACTTTGAAGTAAATATGGGATACTATATTGCTTAAAGCCGTTGTTGTTAATATAATAAGCTACAAAAAACATTAGAAAACTAAGGGATTCAGATCAAAGGTCATTGGCGTATGCCCCCTATTGGCCCTATTGGTCGTTGGCCCCTTAAGTAGGATATTAACTCTATTACCATTTTTTATATGGTTCGTGGTTACATTTCGCATAACACGTTTCCAACTCAGTCCTGTTAAAAAATAATGAACCTAAACCCAAAGTTGGTAAAGCAATGTTCAATATGAAAATGTAATAAGAGACGTGAAGATTCGTCATTTATGTGCAGAAAACATGTTTGACACTTGACAGCCTCGAGAGTGGCAAACTTTTGGTTTTATTATGCATGAAAAACACCTCTAGTTATGCTAACATTCCCTACTTACAATGACTAGAAAATCAAGCATCCGATTGCCTTTGCCATATTATCTTAGTACAAGACTTAAACTCTCATTCTAGAAACTTAAACTCAGAAAGTTTTGGCAACAAAACATTGTTCCTCTAACTTCCCTTCCTATCCACTGGTCAAACTTATAAGTTGCTCGGAGGCTTATTGATTTAAATAGAACCAATTGAGGATATATATATCGTCCCTATATCATGTATCATAGTATCATGGTTTGTACAAATGCAAAATTATTTCATATTAATAATTTTTATTTCAGGTGACACAAGAAACACCAATGAGTAAACCTATCTGTGAATAACACTCCGGAAAACCAAAAGATGTACTGTTCTATCATTGAAAATAATCAATAATTAAGAAATTTAATTTTCTTAAATAAAATTAGTTTGACTTAAAATATTAACTAATAGTGTGGGGAAAAAAGTTGTTGTTGGATATGTAATTTGTAATCGCATTACAGATTACATTTTGTTATTTTAACTTGTAATGCATTATTTCGTAAAATTTCAAATTACTTTTATTTAATAAAACATTTTTCATGATTAACCTAATTAATAGGAAAGGGGCCGGGTTTTGGACTTTTTTTCTTGTTTTTTAATTTTCTTTTCCTAACGTAAATAATTCGTAAAAATAAGCATGTTTTATTCTCTAAACTTTTTCTTTCAGATCTATATTTACCGAGATATTCGTGTGAGAGTGGCAAAACCGACTCATATGACGGATAGCTGTTATTTTTTTAATCAAAAAATGGAGAAAAACTGGAAGTCTTTCTAGAAAAAGATGATTCTAGAAAAAGACGTGTTCTGTACGTAACAATCATTCAAAATAGGTGTTATAATGACACCACTTTGGCAAAAAAAAATCCAAGTTCTGAAGTTAGAAAACTTTGGAACGCTATACTTCGGTCATTTTTAAATTTAAAGAAAAGTTTTTTAAGTAAAAGATGCTCATTTTGACGTGTTCTATATGTAACAATCATTTTAAATAGGTGTTATAATGACACCACTTTGGCAAGAAAATTACTTAGTGCTGAAATGTCCTTGCATGCGATTACGAATGTAATGCCGTAATGCATTACATTTGTAATCGCATTACATGTAATGCAATTACGTGTAACGCATTACTCGTAATTGCAATGTAATGCGATTACGAATGTAATTAATTACTCGTAATTGCATTACATGTAATTTAATTTGTAATGCGATTACAAATGTAATGCATTACGCCCAACACGGACTCTTTCTCTCTGTTTCTCTGTTTGTGGGCAAGGACATAGAATAGCCAACGACGCAACCCAAGATGACGCCATTACAGCATTATTTACATAATCGTTCCCTCCTTCCCTTCTAAAATAACATTTCCCAAATCACACCCTATATCAACGACAAAGGGTCCAAATTGCTTCGTTAAGGGCCGATTTTGAAGATTTCTAAATGGCAGCCGTTACTGAGCGGCCTATATTAAGATACTTTAACATTCAAAATGATAGATAATAAATGTACCTCGATTTCAGGGTGTTTTTATGCTTATTTTCGACGTCGCCGCCTCCCTTAATTTTCGTTGAATTGTACACTAGGTGCTCATTGTAGTATTGGTTTAATTCGATGTTTTTTTTTAAATATGTCATCACACAACAAATGAGTACTAAACGGCGGACTTGACTTATTTATTTGTGTTATCATTTCAAGACTCGCTCGATGTTCTGCAGGTTGAACACTGGCCAACAATTGCTACTATCTGCTGAACGTTTTAAGAAGCATTATGCTAATTTCTGTCGGAAAGCCTCAAAGAGGTTAATAAATAAGTTAATTATACGCAATTAAGTCCCGTTTAGTAGAAATAATGTGCGTATCGTGCAAAATTAAAGAATCTTTGAAAAGTTTAAAATGAGCGCATTCGCTCACTAATCTGGTTACATGTGCATATTTTGTTTGCTGTCTAGGACTCAAATTGTTCAACTTGTGTAAGAATTACCCCTGATATGAATTTATTTAATTTATAATGTGTGACAATCGTCAAAGTTTAGATCAAATCTCAAACAACAAAGTCTGTCGTCGCGCTACATCTAAACTGCGCACGGAGTTGGCCAAAATCTATTACGTGCACTGTACACAAGAGTTTCGATCTGTTTGTGTATCTGTTAAGAGGTTTACACACCACCTGCATGTTCAATGTGTTCTTGGTCACTGGATATTCTTTCGTAATATGGATCTTTATAAAACAACCGGTCTTGTTAACCACTCTGGATTTCTTAGATCTTCTCGAAGACTTAGATCCCTTGTAGACACAAAGTCAATTTGACGCCTGTCATTTCAGTTACAAGTGTACCTGCGGTGGATTTATAATTTGTAGATAATTGACGAAGCATGTTGCAGATGCTGTTTGGTTGTATTGACGAAACCTGCGTTGTGGAAATGTTTTGTATGTACTTTTGTCACATTTTTTTTGTTACAAGTGTTATTACTACTTATCGCTCCCTTAAGTTGACTTTTATTGTAACCCCCGACGGAAAGAGAGGGGTGTTATAAGTTTAACGTGTCTGTGTATCTGTGTATCTGTCTGTGGTATCGTAGCTCCCAAACGGATGGACCGATTTGAATGCGGTTTTTTTTGTGTCATAGATAATTTTATTCCGAGTGTTCTTAGCTATGATTTATGAAAATCTGTTCAGCCGTTTTTGAGATATTGCACTTTGAAATGAAAATGTCGGGGGTTTTTCAACTTTTCCAAGTTGTTGTAATTAATGTGCCATTAATGTCTCATCCATGAGAGGAGGCCTGTGCCCAGCAGTGGGACGTATATAGGCTGATTTATTATTATTTTCTTATGTAGTTACCATTTCTTGTAGGTATGTATGTATGTATTTATATGTATGTTTACACATATGTATTTATATATGTATGTATTAAAGTCTGTAGGTATTTATTGGTTAAGTTAAGTTTAGATGTGTTATCATGCTATTTTAGCTGTATTCCTGCACTGCCTGTGTTGACTGTAGCTTGTAGGATAGAAGATTTCAGGAATACTGGAGCCGAAGAAAGTAAAACAAGACTGGTTGATTTCACATGGCGCTGTCGATGAGGTGAGTAGCAAGGTGTTGCCTGAAGCGTGTATAGATGTAAACTGATTTTGGGACCTCTGGCGGCCATTCTTATGCTCGCAAAAGGGCCCTCACTACGTAGGAGCAAACTCCCGCGATACGTTTGATAGGTCGCAATATGGGCGTGGCTTCTACGTATGTGATACCTTACCATGTATGTATGATTGATATGTGTTATACCGTGAAATCGACCTCACCATCCCTTTATTAATGCAAATATAATCTTATTATGTAGGTACACGACATATTTATGGTGAAAACGGTAAAACAACAAGACTTATTATTTAGTTGATTAACTTACGAACTAACACACAGATTTATACATATAGGAATATAAATCTAAACACAGGTTAGTTTGATTAATACTTAGAGCTACTCCCGACATTCCGCCCCACGTGTGCAAACACCCTAAAACTAAGGGAGTATCTACAGGTTCACAGTTAAGTCAGATGACTATAAGACGGGAGGCTGGACGGCGCATCATTCCTGCTGCGGTGCGGACTTCTGTGACTCGCACTTTGCCGTCTGGGCCTGGGTAGACTTGGGCTACTTCACCTCGCGGCCAGGTGCTGCGTGGCATGGTTCCGTCGACTATGATTACTATATCTCCTACTTGCACGTTTCTGTAGGCGGGGTTATTAGGGCTCGTTCTAGGCCGCAGTGTCTGCCGATATTCGTTGGTCCATCTAGACCAGAATATGTCGGCCAGCGCTTGTGCTGTTTTCCACGATTTTTCGTTGAGTACTGCGTCGTTGAAACGGCCTAGCGGGGTCATAGCGTTTGATCGACCCAGGAGGAAATGGTTTGGTGTGAGGGCCTCCTGGCTATCGTCTAGCCGTACTGGGGTAAGCGGTCTGGAGTTTATGATGTGCTCGGCTTCCAGCAGTAGAGTGTGTAGTATCTCCTCTGCTGGGTGCTTCTCTTTTAATGTGACTCTCAGTGCCGCTTTCACGGATCCGACTAATCTCTCCCAGGCGCCCCCTGCTGATGGGTTGCCGGGAGGTATCTTTTTCCATAAAATTTGCTTAGCCGTGGTGTATGCTTCCATCTCGTGCTCGTTCGCCGCTACTGCGTCGGCGATCTCTCTCTCTGCGCCGTAGAAGCAAGTAGCGTTGTCTGTGTAGAGCACTGTCGGTTGTCCGCGGCGCGCCATCAGGCGTCTGAGCGATAATATCATGGAGGAAGCCGACAGGGAGGGCACCAATTCTAGGTGTACTGCCCTCGTTGTTAGACATGTGTAAAGGGCTCCCCATCGCTTCTCGTGTCTCCTTCCCACTGTCACGAGCATTGGGCCGAAATAGTCGCAGGCCGTAGCTGTGAAAGCGGGTTGATTAGCTGTGAGCCTTTCACTTGGTAGATCGCCCAGAGGAACCTTGAGGGGGGTCCCCCTGTATGTGCGACACCATTGGCATGTGTTGCTAATATACCGTGTGGCCCCGCGCAGTCCCACTATGTGAAATCTTGTATTTAGCTCGTTCATCACAGTTGCGTGGTTTGCGTGGTTGAACAACGCGTGGTAGTGTGCGATGATCAACCTTGTCAGCGCTTCTTTGGCGTGTAGGACTGGGGTGCCTCGGTCTCTATCTATCCGTCCGTCTAATAGCAGGATCCCGTGCTTGTTTACTTTGACTGCAAGTTTGTTCAGCGGCGATTTTCTTGGTGTACGCCGCCCAGCCTCTAACAGTGTAATATCGTCCCTAAATGACTCCCTTTGACTACGCTTAATTAATAACAATTCTGCAAGTTTGAGCTTATCGTTTGTTACGCTTTTGTTCGTTGTCTGACCGTGTATCACGGCCTTAAAACTCTCGGCGGCGATTAGTACGCGGGAGGACGCGCGCAGCAGGCGCAGGTACTTCGAGAAACGGGTTACATCCGGCAGGTATGCAAACTCGTCTCGTTTTATTACTACGTTAACCGGCTTTACTGTGCGTTCTTCACCTGTGGTGAGTAGGGGCGCGTTGCTTGGCTTTTCAACGGGCCAATGCTCGGGGTCTAACAGGATGAATTCCGGTCCGCGGAACCACCTGTGTGCGCTATTAAAACCCGCGGGGACATCGCGTGTCGCGTCGTCGGCGACGTTTAACGCGCTAGGTACCCATCTCCAGTCGCACGGAGACGTGGTTTCCTCAATTTCGGCTAACCGGTGTGCTACAAAACATTTGAATGTGCGCGGGTCGGCCCTTATCCATGCTAACACGGTTTTCGAATCCGACCAGTAGTACGACTTTTCTATGGCGTAGTCCGACTCTCGCTTTACCGAGTGCGTGAGTCGGCTTGCTAGTGTGGCGGATTGTAATTCCAGACGCGGAATGCTAACGTTTTTAAGCGGGCACACGCGTGCTTTAGCGGCGACTAAAGAGGAGCGTCGTAGGCCTCCGTCGTCGGTGTCTACCATATACACCGCGCAGGCGTACGCACTCTCACTGGCGTCACAAAACGTGTGCGTGACGACCGTCCTACTTTGCGAGGGCACGTGCCTCTTAATATGTAGATCGTGCAGGTTTCTCATATTTCCTATGAACGTTAGCCACGCCCCGTGATCGTCGGGCGTGATTTTCGTGTCCCAGTCGATCCCCGACCTCCATATGCGTTGTATCAAAACTTTGCCTGTAACCGTGACAGGTGATATTAGACCTACGGGATCGAACAGACTCATCACGCCCGCTGTCACTTGACGTTTCGTAGGTGTGACCGTTCCGTCTAAAATATCGTTCGGTACGTTCCTGAAATTTACGTTGAAACTTAGCGTATCGTTTCTGTTGTTCCATAGCAGACCCAGTGTTCGCTCGCACTCGTCTCGGCCTAGCTCGGAGATGTCGCTTTTCAGTACGTCCGTTACGTCACTGAGTACCTCCGGCGCGTTTGACGCCCAGCTGCGCAAAGTAAAAGATGCTTTATCGAACACTTTTACCATATCGTTTACTACTTGTTTCGCTTGTGCTGAGTCGTCGAAACTAACTAACAAATCGTCGACGTAGAAGTTTCTTAGCGTTGTGCTATGTACTAGCGGGTACTCGTTCGCGTGACGCTCTGCGTTCTTATTTTTTACGTAAATAGCGGTCGTAGGCGATGCGCTAGACCCGAATATAAGGCTGCTCATTCTATATTCGTCCGCTGGTCCCGACCGCCTGTCCCCCCTCCATAAGAACCGTAGGGAGTCGCGATCTTGCTCGATAACTTTTATCTGCAAAAACATTTCTTTTATGTCCGCTATTATGCCTATTTTGCCTTCCCTAAAACGTATTAATACTCCGAACAGAGACTGGAGCAGGTCCGGCCCCGACAGGAGTGCGTCATTTAAACTTTTTCCTGCTGTACGGCATTTTCCGTCGAAAACTAGGCGCACTTTTTGCTTGGTCGGGTGCATCGTATGGAAATATGGCAGATAGAACCCCCTGGGCGAGGACAGCGGAGCGTCTACTTTCTCCGCGTATCCCTTGTCCAGTAGGTTATTGATTTGTTTGGAAAATTCCGCTTTTAACGATTCATCTTTGTCGAGTTTGCGTTCCAGCGTCAATAACCGTTTAAGCGCCTGTTGCTTATTATCTGGCAAAGTTTCCTCGTCCGTTCGCCATAACAGCCCTGCCTGATAACGGGGTTCCCCCTGAATGGGCGCGCATGTGCTTTCTAATATCTGTAACGCTCGCTTGTCGGGATCTGCTCTAGTAGTCTTGGGTTCGACTCCCAAAGACTCTATACTGAAATGCCTTTTTATTAATTCGTAGGCTTCCGCGTCACCCTTAACCGTTAGGTGACTTATTTGTCCGCGAAGTACACGCGGCGGTGCTCCGTCCATCCGACCATGCAGTACCCAGCCTAACTTTGTGAGCGAGGCCACGGGCAACGATTTCCCGTCGCTCACAAGTTGTCTTGTTACTATTAAATGCCAGTTATCTTGCCCGATTAAGACCGTGGGCACTGCATTGTCGTAGCATAACTCATCGCGCATACTTTCCAAATGGGGACATTTATCGATTACCTCCTTGCTAACCGCTTGCGCACTCAAATTTAATTGATCTATTGTATATGCGGTTAACTTTTCGAACTCGCGGCTGCATAACCCGCGTATAGACACGCTAATATGACACGACGTATTGTCTCTTACGACGTTATTCGCTATCGATCCTAGTGAGAGTTGCTCCTCCTTGGTCCTAGGCGTTAGTTTATCGGCGATATGACGTTCTATAAGGCTGAGAGACGATCCTTCGTCCATCAGGCCGTACGTGTGTACAGTGCCCAGCGGGCCGCGTAGTTCGATCGGTATTATTTTGAGATATGTGTTCGTATCGCACAAATGATTAATCGAGCCTATGTTGCCGCGCGATTGGCCATCGTGTTTGTACCCGTGAAGCATTTTGTGATGAGCGGCTTCACAATTTCCGTTGCCACACGGCGAGTACCCGCATTTATGCCCTTTAGGGGCCGAGTTGAGACAGCGGAAACACAATTTTAACTCTTTCGCCCTACTCCACCGCTCGTTTATTGTTAATTTAATAAAATCGGCGCATTTAACAGTTGTATGTTCCCCGCTACATATTGGACACTTCATACGCGTGTCTCCCGGCACTGTCGCCGGGTTTCGTGGTTTAAACGGTTGCTTGGCTTTAGCGTACCCGGACGTCTTACTAAGCTGTGCTACCGTATGCTTGGTAGCGGGTTTTCTAGCGCGAGCGTTCTCCTGGTACGACTCTCGGCTAGACGAGCGCGAATGCGAGCGATATTCCCGCCTATGTGTAGTATTGTTTACGTTATGGCGTGGCCTCGCGGACGGCCGCCGCCCTCCTGGTATGTACGTCAAACCCGCGGCTTTACTCGAGTCCGACAAGAATTTTGCTAGTGCTACTAGACCAGGTACGTTCGCGTTACATAAGCGGTATTTATTCCATTCATATCGCATGATAGGATTCAATTTTTCGACAAGCCTACCCACCAACTCGGGCGCGAGTAGGTATTGTTCCTGTTTCAGCGATTTTATAGTGGCCACGACGTTTGCCACTTGACCCGCGAATGCCGTTATGTTGGAGTTATCGTCTGCCAATCTAGGTAACCTGCGGACCTCATCGATTTCGGCTAACACGATACCTTCGGGATTACCGAACTGCATCTCCAACATATCTACAATCTCGTACGGGTCCATAGACGTGTATAGCAACGCTTTTACTGCATTCCTAGCGTCGCCCCGCAACACACGCCTAATTCTACCAACGTTTGCCACGTCCGAGAACGAAGATTCTGTGTCTAGGAATTCAGATTTGAACACGATCCATTCCGTTATTGATCCATCGAAATGAGGCAACTCCGGAATGTGTCGGTGGGAGGTAAACTCGGGTTTACTGCGCGAGATAGCACTCTCCAATCTATGAGACAATAATTCCACGTCCCGGTTCTCGAACTTGACGTCGTTTTCGACTACGTATTTCGCCGCCCTAGTTGGCGGGTCCCTAACGCGTATATCGTTGGCGGGAGTACGATTCTGATCTGTTATCCACCCGGCCGTACGTGCGGGTGCTCTCGGCCCGTCTGCTGGCGCGAAAGCTGAGGGAATCGGCGCTAATGCCGACGGAAAGTTTCCCTGCTGGATTACCGAAACGAGTTCGGGTGGGACGGTTTCAGCCCCGATTGCTGTACAAACTTGCTCGTTCCGCCCGGAAGTACACGCGGGCCCCCTCGCCCCAGCAGTGGGTACGGGAGCGGAGATCGCCGGCATCAGTCCCGGCTGATCTACAGGGATTGTTGTACAAACTTGCTCATTCCGCCCGGAAGTACACGCGGGCCCCCTCGTCCCAGCCGTGGGTACGGGAGCGGGGACTGCCGGCCGCCGTGCCGGCGAGTCCTCTGGGATTTCCGATTCTAACTCGGATAGCGCGGCCTCAGCCCTAGCTAATTTTAATTCGCAACGGGCGGCCGCTGCCGCCGCGTTCGCCTGTGCTAACATCGCATTGTGCAACACCAACTCCGCTCGCAGGACTGCCAACTGGTCCGGTTCCGCGCCTACTATTGTTGCCGGCGCACTAACCCTAGTCACTGCGTCATCGAATGCCGAAGTTGGCGGCGTCGCCTGCCGTTCGCGAACGCCTCCCGCGTCTAGTTTCTCTGTGGTTTTTGTCGCGTCACTATCCGTATTATTTGTCCCGTTCGAGGTTTCGCCGGTACTTCCGGTACCGGACGATGTAAGGTCCGTCGACGTTGACGGTAAACCTTTCCCGCTACGTAACAAACGATGCTCATTAACACTCATCTTTGCACACGCGGGACCTTATACCTATTATGAACGTACTTTCTACGAATAAATGAGTGATCAAAAATGTACAACTTTACACAGATAAACCGAACAAGTTAGACGCGGTTATTACACAATAAAAACAAAAAATTAACACTTCATAAAACACGAACAAAAATCATCGAAATTAACACAAATAACATCCCGTGAATTTACACTCATTTATAACAATTTCGCGACGATTAGATACACTTTTTGCCGTATTTTTATACACTTCACTCCTATGCGGAGCGCTTGCCCCCTTTCAGGCCTGCGCGACGCGTTCCTAACGGGCCCTATGGCCTAGCCGGGTTGCTAGCTTCTTGGAGCCCGGCCAGGAAAGGAAAGGTAAACGAGTTGCTCTGGCAGTGGCGCAACGAGTAAACGGGTACCCACCTCCGGTTTGGAATTTACCTTTGGCTTTGACAGTATGGTCTCTGTCCGTGAAACGGCATGGAGTCGCCCGCTTTCTCGCTACGCTTACCAACACGACAACCGAGAGGTACGAACCACTTGCGTGGCGCGGTGTGCAATACTCGAATGCACACGAAGACACGCTGCCCAGACCCACTACACGCTTAACACCGCAAGGGCGTGCAAGGGGAGGGAGAGAAAGTCGCCCAGGTTTCGCTACCCTAAGGCTGCGTCCCCCGCGTTACTGTTCCCTACTCGGATCCGGAGGCCGAAGCCTCTTACACCGAGTTATAGCCAACGACGGTTAGCCCAGACGAGTTTTCCCCCTAAGGGTACTCTATCTCGTCTTATTAGATTGACCAGACTGTGTCTAGCAAGATTTTTCTTTCTTCACTGTTGCGGCTGGCTCGTAGATATCCGATGTGCGAAGGACCATTGTTGACTGTAGCTTGTAGGATAGAAGATTTCAGGAATACTGGAGCCGAAGAAAGTAAAACAAGACTGGTTGATTTCACATGGCGCTGTCGATGAGGTGAGTAGCAAGGTGTTGCCTGAAGCGTGTATAGATGTAAACTGATTTTGGGACCTCTGGCGGCCATTCTTATGCTCGCAAAAGGGCCCTCACTACGTAGGAGCAAACTCCCGCGATACGTTTGATAGGTCGCAATATGGGCGTGGCTTCTACGTATGTGATACCTTACCATGTATGTATGATTGATATGTGTTATACCGTGAAATCGACCTCACCATCCCTTTATTAATGCAAATATAATCTTATTATGTAGGTACACGACATATTTATGGTGAAAACGGTAAAACAACAAGACTTATTATTTAGTTGATTAACTTACGAACTAACACACAGATTTATACATATAGGAATATAAATCTAAACACAGGTTAGTTTGATTAATACTTAGAGCTACTCCCGACAGCCTGTTTACAATTATTGTTAAAAACTCCTGCTACCTACCCAAAGGTTGTCTGGAAGAGATCGCTTTAAAGCGATAAGACCGCCTGTTGTTACTATTAATAATTTTGCCTAATCTTATAATAATCTCAGTTTTCAAATTTCGATAATAGTGGAAAATTGAAAAAATATTCGCCACGAGCGGGATTTGAACCCACAACTTCTGGAACCCGTCCATCGCAACATTTAATGTTTTAAAAATGGGGTCTTGGGAATTAATCACGCCGTATTAGTGGGTTTCCTTCCATAAGAGCTAATCTTAAAACCATTTCAGTTTTATCTTTATTGCAATTACAATAGGAGAGAGAGATGGAACCCTCTGGCGATTGGATTTTTTTAACTGCTGTGTGTTAATTGAATTGAATTTACTATTCGTTGGTAGATGAACGATTCATCCACCTAAGCCATACATTTTCTTCAATTAATCCTTGTCTTATAGCAGTATTGAATGAATGAATGAATGAATGTCGTTTATTCACCAGAAACATATGGTACATACAGATGTTACAATCAATTAGCGTCCCTAAATATGTTTCGCCAAAACAGGCATGTGACAATTTAATGTCATAAGTTAAATTAAGAATTGTAATATAAAAATTAATGAATCCAATTAAAACTAAAATTCAAAATTAAAATATGTCATTCTGATATCAAAATCAACATTACAAATAAGTTAAAATAAAATTAGGTAAAAAATAAATAAACATTGTGAATACAGTTCTTAATTTAAATTTAAACATGTCAATCAAATTAAATTTAAACATGTCAATCAAATTAAAAAGTAAAATGAGATAAGAAGAGATAACATAATTACATTAATAGAGAAATAATACAAATGAGTTAAAATAGGATGAAGTCAAGATACATTGGAGGAATAACAATACAAATCAAATTCATATACAGGGTGAAAGAAAAAA
>CANPUT010000087.1:0-244375 GCA_947578815.1 Epinotia ramella
AAGTAAGTAAAGTGGGCCTGAATCAGCGAACAGTCTTACAGAGTCGATTGTCCGTCGCTAAAGATAACAAGAAATCCCTGCGAATTCACGGCACGATTTGTTCGATGAAGACTGATAAGGTCTGATAAATTTCCCAATCGATTGATAAAAATATCAATCAATTAAAGTTAGCTATTTATTTTGTCTTAAAATAAAATGGCAGGATTTATCTGAGGTTTGATCAATCAGCCCTTTGGGTCTTACCCACTTGCGTTTTGCTAGCGGGTTATTGTTTAAATCACAAGGACGAGTCCCGTTTCTACGGACAAAACATATACCAGTTATACTAGTATCAAACGCTGCGTGCGGGGCCATAAAATGTTGCACTCTCTTTCGCACCAATCATTGCAGGTAAATGCAACACCGGTCCCGTTCCCAATTTTTATAGCCGCGCGCGCAACGAGCACTTACCTGCCTAATTTGTATGACAAGAGTGCAACAGAAGTGTCCCGTTCCCACACTTATGGCTCCACGTCGTTTGATAATAGTACAGTTAGAGCCGGTTCGGAAGAGCGCTTATTAAACAGTCTTTAAAAAAACACAATTTGATAACCATGTATACAGAGTGTAACAAAAATGGGGTATGAAGCGATCAAGGGCTTAACAGGTATCGTGCTCTGATAAGAAAAAACAGAAAAAAAACTTTTTTTGACACGATTTTTTTTTACTTTGTATGGAGCATTGGCCGACTGGGGCGACAAAATCGCGTAAAATTATTTTTTTTCTGTTTTTTCTTATCAGAGCACGATACCTGTTGAGGCCTTGATCGGTCCATACCCCATTTTTGTTACACTGTATATTCACACGAAGGCTTGATTTTCGACGTTGGGCGTTGGACGTTAAATGGAATTGAGCGTGCGGAACTCTAAAGTCGGGTTCCAACGCGACGCTTTTTAAACTCTCGTGCGAATGCGAACCGGGTCTAACGTAATTTGAATGAGTTCGGCGCGTCTTCGTGATTATACGATTGATATTGGTTGCCCACGGCGACTTTTTGCAGTGATATTAAACGAAACGCGCGCGACACCAACGATGGCTGCATGCACGTCAAAGCACTGACAGTCAGCTGTGAATGACATTCGAGCACTGATACCAACACTAAGAACTAGAAATAGTGTTACCAGCAGAAAGTTGCGTTCAGAAACAAGAGAGCGTTAATGTCATAATCGATTGCGATCGATGAAATAGTCGATAACTACGCTCAATAGTTCTCGTCATTTGCAAGGACATCTAGTGGCGCATCTCCTAACTTGCAAGTCCTGCATTTAGCCATCACCGCTAACAACTGTTAGTTCTCACTGTAATTGAGGACGTCTATTATATTAGAGACAAACAAGTCACATGATTAGAAGTGATTAGAAGTGTTTTCAACAATAACACGACATAAATAATGCCATAATGCTTAATGCCATATGGCATTAAGTCCGCCTTTTGTACGATAAGTTTTCTTTTGTGCAATAAAGTTTAAATAAATAAATAAATAAATATGAATTGCCTGGCGTGCCCCGAGCCATTAATCAGCACTGAAGCACTAATATGCATAATGTGCAATGATACTTATCACTATAAGTGTCTCAATATAACAACAGCTAAATTTATGACCGGCAATTATGCCATGAAAAATGCCTGGCGTTGTCCGCGCTGTATGAACGTCACATCTCGACGCAAAAACGACAACACTCCAGCCCGCTCACAATTAGAACAATCGTTACTTGATAGTTCGGCAATGCTAGTCGATGACTCTTTACATGAACAAAGCCAAGCAGGCGATACCAGCATTTGCGACAAAACTCGTCAACACTCCCTGGATAGAAACCATACTGGATTACCGGAACAAGTCCATCACGGCTCAGACTCACCCCCAGATAACGTGCAACCGGTATCGATGGATGCTAAGCTCATTCTCGCCGAGCTGACAGCATTCCGAGTACATGTTACCAGTTTACTACAAAGTCAAAATGATCGCCTTAACATATTTCACGAAACTCTTACTGATTTGACTATAAATCACAATGCACTCAGAGCTGATTTGAATGAGTTGCAAGACACGGTGGAAAACATTGCTGATGACCATAATAGCATAAAAACTGCCCTAGATCTGAATAATAAACGCATTGAAGTTCTTGAAACAAGCAATTCTTTATTAAATATCCAAGTATCGGCTATCATTGCCACGTACAATCAGACAGGAGCTACGGACTTAGCGGACTGTCATGCTATCGCGACTCCAGCAAGCGAATGCGACAAAACCCACAAAGTCTCCCGCAACCTTGTGCGCAACCAAGCGCCCGTCAACCCTACGCACGTTAGCCCTGCGCCCGTCAACCCTGCGTCCGTCAGCCCCGCGCTCGTTAATCCGGCGCCCGTCAGCCCTGCGCCCGTCAACTCGGCGCCCACCAGACGTCAGGCGCCCCATGACAGATCAACCAAACACAGCCGTAAAACTAAAAGTTCAGGTTTGCAAAATAATGATAGTCAAAACCCCAGCCGCCCCTTCCGATCCATTATCAGAGCCACTGGCGATACGGACCCTAACATAAAACTTGTAGAACCTGAAAAGCACATACATGTATGGAATTTCCATCCTGATACTACTGAGCAAAATGTATTAACCTACTTAGACAAAAAGCGCCCGGGCAAATTGTATACCGTGAAAAAGCCAGAACAATCGCACACCCACAATTGCTTTATAACATCCGTGCCCCATACTGAATACAATTTCTTCATGGCTCCTGAAAACTGGCCTAAAGATACCATAATGCAAGAATGGCACGCATATAAACGGAAAAATAATAAACGCAATGGCGGGAGAACGTTTTTTCGTTCCGAAATCTCCCAAACCAGCAAACCACGCAGAGTTAACTTGTTTTACCAGAATGTAAGGGGCCTGAAAGGAAAACTAGCCCAAACAAGAAATGTGCTCATCACATTCAACACCGATATAATTGCGCTAGCTGAAACTCGATTAGACGACACGGTACATGACTCGGAATTGTTCCCTCCTGATTTCACCGTACTGCGAGCCGACCGTCGCGGGCGCGGCGGCGGCGGCGTCCTATTAGCCGCCCGCTCGCCTTTTCAACTCCAGATGCTGGACTGTGGTGCGCCATCTGAAGACGAAATCGTTTGTGCGCAAATAACTAAAAGTCACCTGCGATTTATTTTGTGTGTAGTGTATCTCGCACCAAATGTTCAACCAACTCGATACTACTCCGTTTTTAATTGTATAGAACGCATAATTTCTGAACATTCTCTGCCCACAATCATAGACATCATAGTAGGCGATTTTAATTTATATTCTTCTTCAAAAATTATTCGTAAGGATTTTGAATTGCTATTATCTTATTGTAATTTAAAGCAGCAAAATAGCATTGTAAATAGTCTCGATCGTATATTAGATTTAGTTCTTACAAATAATGACATTCCAGAGGCATCAGTAACAGAAGCTGTCGCTGGCCTGGTATCATCGGAGAAGCACCACCTGCCTCTTGACATAACCCTCACGTGCACCACCCTGTTCACTATCCCAACACCCATCACAAATAACGATGATATTAATGTCTCGAGTATTCCCCGTAATTACAGAAAAGCTAATCTACCCCTACTCTATCATAGGTTGTGTAATGCTGTATGGTCGCCGTTATATACATGTAACACTGTGACGACGCGCGGGCGTCGCACACCGGCAGCGGTGCGGCGGCGCACGGGGTGAGCGGCGCGGCGCGCGGGCAGAGCGGTGACGTCACACCGGGCAGCTTTAAAAGGCCGGAGCGCGCCTTCAACGACAGTGTTCTCCGGAGTCCGCTTCGGATAGCACTGCCCCTTCCTTCCCCCTTGCGTCTTTGAGGCGGCGGTTTTGGCTCGTCCTCGTCAGCCTTAGACGTTCCCGAATACCCTAGTCCTAGAGGCGGTGGTTTTGGCACGCCCTCATCAGCCTTGGACTAGGTCACCCTGGAATCATCCCCGCGGCGGTGGTTTTGGCACGTCCTCATCAGCCAGGGGTTCCAGGTTCCTGTAGCCTTCGAGGCGGCGGTTTTGGCACGTCCTCGTCAGCCTTAGGCTTCCCGAACTAACGCTCCCACTAATATCCCGTAGTCCGTAAGGATAGGGCCGCGACCGCGTTAACCCGTACCGTAAACGTAGAGGGCTAGAACCTAGTAGTTGATTATAGTTAATAAACGGGCGTAAGACCCTTATTTGTATATCTTTACTCTGTGTTCATATTACATTCACCCTAGAATCCCCGTAGTACCCCTGAGTTAGTCTGGAAACCTCCATCAAGCCCTAACAGGCGGAGGATTTGGGTGTGTGCCCTAAACACACATCACATTTGGCGCCCAACTTAAAAACTCACTTTAGAGTATTTCTAGCTCAAGAGGGATCGAATAAAGGGAGTGTAATAGTGCCTAGCATACCTAGTGCGACGCGTCTCGTCCACTACAGTAATTTCCGTATATTTACCGCCGTTTAACATCAATAGATTTCCGTGTACATTTTAATATTAACGTGTTTAACCCCGATACAGTTGAGTGCCGCTTCAACTTCCGTACAGTACCGCCAGGGTCAGACAGGAAGCTTCCGATGCCGACAGCCTGGATCTATCTCCTTAAAAAGCCAGGTCTCATCGAAGAAGCCGAGAAAAGAGGCGTATCTACAGAGGGCTTGACTGTGGAGCAGATACGCAGGCTACTCGTGGAATCGGTGAAGGGATCCGAAGAGTTTAAAACGCCAGAGGAGTCACGATCCTTAATCATGGAGGACGACGAGCTTAAGAGGAAGTCGAGCAGGCTTAACAAGTTGCTAGGAGAGTGGAATCTCACGTACGGGACGTCCGAGGACGCCGTAGAGTTCGTAGAGAGGCTGGAGGAGCTAGTCGAAGCGAGCGGCATAGAAAAAGAAGACGTGCTACCAGCCTTACCGCGCATCCTAAGAGGGAAGCCTCTGTTGTGGTACAGGAATAATTGCGACTCATGGGGGACCTGGGAGCAGTTCCTGGAGCTTTTCAAGCTATATTATTTCCCTAGCAACTACGAAGAGGACCTCATTGTGAGCATTGTCGCGAGAAAGCAACACTTTAGAGAAAAATTTACCGATTATTTGACCGATTTGCAGACATTAATGAGAAGATATGGAAATTTAAGTGAGAAGGAAAAGCTGCACCGTATACATGAAAACATGTTAAAAGAATATAAATTATACATAAAAAAGCAGGACTACAAGGACCTCGGCGGATTGGTAAGGCTGGCAAGCGAGTACGAGGGAATCGTCGCTTCATCGGACAAGGGACCGCCACCGAGTGACGGGAGGCCGTTCGCGACCGGAGGCCACTCGAGCCCAAAAGCGGCATATAGGCCATATCCGCCGCAGTTTACTGCGCCAGCCACAACCTCGTACACAGCGCAACCGCCGGGACGAGAATATCAACAACCGGGCAGAGAAACCCGAGGGAAAAGAGAGTTCCTGGGGGCAGCGACAGTTCGAGACCGCGAGGATAACCGGGTCTATATAGAAGCGCAGATAATGGGAGACAAATACCACTGCTTAGTAGATACAGGATCCACGAACACGTATGTGAATGAACAAATCTATACCGCCTGTAAAGCACGAGGTGCGTTGGGAAAACAGCAACAGAAGGGGATTGTCCTCGCCGACGGCACGAGAACACAAGTGGAAAAGAGTGTGTTAGTGGACATCGTGATGAAGGGAGCAACAATAAAGCATTGGGTGCGGGTGCTACCATCAGCGACACACACAATCGTGGGGATGGATGTACTCAGGCGAGTAGGGATGGCAGTGACATGGGCAGGCGAACTGCAACGCGTGGACGAGCCAACTACCCAGGAAGGGGACGTCAAGAAGCAGGGGCCTCAGGCGCCCCGGGAGCACCGGACAACCCTTGCCGCGGCCGAGCAGGTAGGACATCCGTGTAAGATTAGGGCTTCGTCGGGACAGACGGGCGAAATGCTTACGATGGCACAGAAGGGACGGCTCGAGACAGGGCTAAAGGAGGAGTCCGAGTTATGCGAGAGAGGCCACAAGGGAAGTACGTGGTCCGAGCATATAATTAAATTGGAGCACAAGGAACCCATTAAGCAGAGGCACTACCCGAGGAACCCAAAACAGCGGCAGATTATAGACACGCACGTGAAGGATAATACAGCGTTAGAACAGCTGTACGCGACCGTGAGGCAAAATCAGGACAAAGCGTCCGCGATACAAAAAACTTATTATTATAAACGAAGAAGGCATTGGGAGCCGGCCACGGGCGCGCGGATCCTGAAAAGGAACCAGGTACTGTCGAATGCAGATAAAAAAAAATTGTGCAAAATTAGCACCAAGGTACGTCGGACCATTCAAAATTCACAGTAGGTCATCACCGGTAATATACAAATTACAGAAATTAGACGGAACCAGCAAGCCGCTAATAGCCCACATTATTGACTTAAAACCGTATAAACATTGAAGCATTACGCGCTGCATTATAACGCGCGAAATAAAGTCTCCTTAGAAATGCACAACTGACTCAAGATCGACGATAACCGGCCTAAACGGAGTGATAACAGGCGGCGGCGAGCCGACCGAAAACCGGCCGTAGCGCGAGAAGGATAAGGTCCAGAGTTAAGTGTGCAATCGAGGGCAGAGCGAAGCGCGGGATAACGCAACAATTAATACATTAAGTCACAAGACACAGCATAGAAGAAATAACATTTATATATAAATAGAAAGTTCCGCATCACCGGCAAATATGGACCCTAACGCCATACGGATACGGTCGCTAACCGAACGAAGGGGAAAAAGGTGTAAAGATGTCCGATGGCATCGCGGGCAATAAGTAAACAAGCTGCGACGGCCGGGATGCGCGGACAAATATTAACCCTATGGCGGTATAAATACGCTGTAGAAATGGAAACGGGAACATAAGAACACTTCTACAATGTGAATCAGGATACATGTAAACAAACAAATGCACCGGGGACACTCATCCCAACATACACCGCAACGTTAATAGATATATTTTTTTTTTAAACTTTGAGAGCCAGAGAAGAGATGGTTGAAAAGTCGGTTGGCGAGCGTTCATGGGCTACGGCAGCCGCTTGCCTTCACGCGGACCGTCAAAAGGTCCCACCGAAATAGCATTTTAAGTTATTTATGTTTTGTTTTTTTTTATTTCTCACATTTTATAATTGTATTTACAATTACCGTAAACACCGAAAGCACCGGCATCAGTATCAGAGATAGAGTGGTACGAACAGGTGGGTACACCTATTTAGAGTACACGAATTAACGGTGATTTTTTCCCAACAGCAAAAAATCTCCAGAGGAGGAGGGGGCATGTGACGACGCGCGGGCGTCGCACACCGGCAGCGGTGCGGCGGCGCACGGGGTGAGCGGCGCGGCGCGCGGGCAGAGCGGTGACGTCACACCGGGCAGCTTTAAAAGGCCGGAGCGCGCCTTCAACGACAGTGTTCTCCGGAGTCCGCTTCGGATAGCACTGCCCCTTCCTTCCCCCTTGCGTCTTTGAGGCGGCGGTTTTGGCTCGTCCTCGTCAGCCTTAGACGTTCCCGAATACCCTAGTCCTAGAGGCGGTGGTTTTGGCACGCCCTCATCAGCCTTGGACTAGGTCACCCTGGAATCATCCCCGCGGCGGTGGTTTTGGCACGTCCTCATCAGCCAGGGGTTCCAGGTTCCTGTAGCCTTCGAGGCGGCGGTTTTGGCACGTCCTCGTCAGCCTTAGGCTTCCCGAACTAACGCTCCCACTAATATCCCGTAGTCCGTAAGGATAGGGCCGCGACCGCGTTAACCCGTACCGTAAACGTAGAGGGCTAGAACCTAGTAGTTGATTATAGTTAATAAACGGGCGTAAGACCCTTATTTGTATATCTTTACTCTGTGTTCATATTACATTCACCCTAGAATCCCCGTAGTACCCCTGAGTTAGTCTGGAAACCTCCATCAAGCCCTAACAGGCGGAGGATTTGGGTGTGTGCCCTAAACACACATCACAACACCATTGATGACTGTGCCAAATGTCTCTATACCATAGTGAATGATATAATCTCGGAATGTGTCCCACCAACATCAAGAAAAGCAAATACAACAAATCGGAAAGCTTATCCCAATTGGTTCACCGGTGAAGTTATCCATCTTAATAACTTGAAAAACAAGTATCATAAAACCTATAAACAAACTGGAAATCAATTATACTATGCATTCTTTTCATACTACAGAAAACTAGTGCTTGTCAAATCTCAGGAATATCACGAATCGTTCCTTAAAACGCTTCAATTAAATATTGTAAAAGAACCATCCTCGTTCTGGTCATTTGTAAAACAAAACAGAAAGTCTAAACAGCCCGCCTCGTTCGGTAATATGTCATCCCAAGAAGTAGCTGACTCATTCGCAAACTTTTTTAAACAAGTTTACCTACCAACACCTCCTACCCTTGACCCTATGGCCGCGTGTTCTTCTGCTACCGCTATGGGATTCCAAGAAACCATTCGTCATGTCACTATTGAACATGTTTGTGAAGATGACGTGCGCAAAGCTATAAATCGCTTATCATCAAAGCACACTCAAGGTCCGGATGGAATCCCCCAGTATATAATTAAAGACTGTCGTGAAGTATTTGTCCGGCCCTTGCAATTCGTTCTCAATCTTTCGTTAAAATTAAAAACATACCCATCTCTCTGGAAAACTACAAAAGTAATACCCATATTTAAATCCGGTTCTAAGGCTGATATTCAAAACTACAGACCAATTGCCGTGCTATCGGTATTCGGAAAGGTATTTGAAAGCATTCTATACTCTGCCATGTATCAGCAGCTCCGTGGCTGGTTCTGCGACGAGCAGCACGGTTTTTTACCAAAACGCTCGACCTCATCTAATCTCATAAACGCAACAACTGTTATTGCTAACAGCCTAGATGAAAAGAAGCAAGTCGATGTGGCCTATTTTGACTACCGAAAAGCATTCGACAGAGTGGACAACGATACGCTGCTAGTAAAATTGGCACATGCTGGTTTCTCACACTCTCTGTTAGAATTATTAGCGAACTACCTTACAGGAAGACATCAGTATGTCCAGTACGGTCAATCCAGGTCAAATTCATACCCAGTTTTTTCTGGAATAGGTCAAGGTAGTAATCTTGGTCCTCTCCTATTTCTCATTCTTATTAACGACCTGCCGGCATCCATAAAGCACTCCACGTGCTTATTGTTTGCTGATGATTTAAAATTAGTTAAGCCGATCAGTGATCATGAAGACTGTTTTAAATTACAAGTGGATATCAGCAGTGTTTGTGCTTGGAGTACTCAAAATAAATTGATCCTCAATGAAGATAAGTGCTCTGTAATGTCGTACACTCGTGCTTATCATCGCCTACATCACAATTACTCAATTGAAAACAAGCCTCTCCAACAAGTCTCAACTGCTCGTGACCTTGGCACATGGTTCGACCCGCATCTCACTTTTAACAACCACATTGTCACTACTTGTAATACCGCTAGAAAATCGTTGGGCTTTGTAATCCGCCAATGTAAATTTCTTGACTCGCAAATTGCCCTTAGTATATTATACAACGCATACGTTCGTAGCCGACTTGAATCTAACGCGATAATTTGGAGCCCTCATGAACAGCAGTACACCCTTATGTTGGAGAGGGTGCAAAAATCATTCGTACGCTTCCTTTTCCGTAAACTCTATGGGTATTATCCGCATCTTTATCCAACTCTCTTTATACTAGGAATGGTAAACTATACTTCTCTAGAGTGCAGAAGGAATTTGGCCCTTATAAAATACTTCTTTCGGTTAATACGCGGCGAGATTAGTAGCCCTTCTTTGTTATCCGTAATCTCACTCCAAGTGCGTCCTATCCCCAGTATTCAACTCCGGCCCCGTCGCCGCATTCTATTCGCTGTCCCGGCGGCACGAACTTGTGCTCTATCACACTCACCACTGCACCATGCCTTGACTCTTCTCAATGATATACTGGACAGCGACAGCAAACTGGATATGTTCCACAGCACGGAATCTCAATTTCTCTCGACTAGCAGCCGATATCTGGAGTCTATTACGGCTTCAAGTTCCATACTTTATTGATATCTACTGTATTGTATAGACCTAAGCACCTCATTGTATAATATCCTCCTGTATAATTAACATGCATAGCTTGTCTGTTAGTGTTAATTAAGGGTTTATAAATAAATAAATAAATAAAGTGGTCGGAATAATGCAATTGATCCATTAAGACGTCGTCAAGATAAGACTAGCTTTATGCAGTACTGAAAAGACTGTTAGCCCTGGCAGCTCGAGTCTTTAGGCTCGGCTAGCTCTAACTCATTCATGTGAGTTAAGGCTAGTCTTATCTTGAACGGCTGGGGTCTTCAAGGTTCACCCGAGCGCTAAATCACACCAATGCTAGTTGCTAGTTTGAAGAGTTATTGGTTGGTTTTGGTAGGTTTTTACCTTTCGGAGGAGTTCTTGTGGTCGGAATTGGAAGCGTAGTTGGAGTTGGGCGAGGAGGGCCCGGCCGAGGAGAGCCCGCTGGGCAGCTCGCCCGACGACGACATCAGGGAGGACGGCCCGCTCCAACCCACGCCTGGTGCACGAAACATGCTATGTTAGGTAGAAGAGTAATCCCGACTACGTCTGTCACGATTAAGAGCGGCGACGGCAGCGGCAGCGGTGCGCTACAGGTGGGAGCGAGAGACCGGCCTCTTAGCCAGGGACTGATTTCGGTTACGGTTTTACCGGTATGAAACCGGTATTTTATTACGGTACCGTAATGGTGTAAAGGTTACGCGCGCCGCGCCAACATAACGGTACCGTAACCGTTTTAAAATAGCGGTTACCGTTATTGATTTAAAGGTAACCGAAACCTTTGTAATACCGGTTCGAAACCGGTATTATAAAGGTTACCGAAAAAATAAGAGAACTTACACTTACACAGACAACTTCTTCCAATAGGAACGAATCAGAAAAGTATCAGAACAGAACCGACAAAACTGAAAGACAACACGGCAGCGCCGGTAGTTTGGCAACGACGCCAAAATCTAAGTAGCGGTAACCTTTAAAAAGCGGTTACGGTACCGAAAAAAATAAAGGTTACCGTTATATTTCGATACCGAAATATAAAGGTTCCGCTACCGAAACCGCTATTTGAAAACCGATATGACGTCATATCGGTTATAAAATATACCGGTATTTTTCGGTTATACAGTCCCTGCTCTTAGCTCCCACGAATAGCGACCCTGAGTTACAGAATAAATAACAGTACTTGTATTACGCGTGTCTAACAAAACCGTAATGTTTGACAGCCAGCGAAGGAAAAAACCATAGAAGTCTAAATAGCACCGCAAAATTACCCCACAGCATGGGTGCCATTGCTATTATGCGGGGGTGGGGGCGGGGTGTCAAAACGTTTAGTTCGAACATGCGCGTACCGGTTTTAGTAGAGTTTGGGTAGAAATTTGGAAGGAGCTCGCATTCTATGGTTTTTTCGCTGTTGACAGCTACAAAACTCAAATCATGGCATTTCGCTTCACCGCCGCACAGTACAAACGTCAACTCAGTTAACTGACCTTTCGTGACCCTTATTACAATGCACATAAAGTACACGAATAGTCAGTTAACTCGGCGGCGGTAAGTGGGGCAGGCCTGTCTTTGTCGTTGCCGCTCGAAGTCGTGGCCGGACACGTAGAGTAGGAGAGCGGGATGCGCCAGCGCCTTGTGCAGCGTCTCTGGCAGAGAAACAGAGGCACTCACTGTTGGTAGGCCAGGCGGATTTCGCGGGCGGCGTGGGTGGCGGCGCTGCCGTGACGCGCTCGAGGAACGCGTCTAGCTGTCGCAGCGACACGTTGTGCAGCGTCTCTACCGGCCGGAGGACACACTCACTGTTGGTGGACGAGGCAGGCGGCGTGCCCAGCAGCTCGGGCGCCGCCGTGACGCGCTCGAGGAACGTGTCCAGCTGTCGCAGCGATACGTTGTGCAGCGTCTCTACCGGCCGGAGGACACACTCACTGTTGGTGGGCCAGGCAGGCGGCGTGCTCAGCAGCTCGGGCGCCGCCGTGACGCGCTCGAGGAACGTGTCCAGCTGTCGCAGCGATACGTTGTGCAGCGTCTCTACCGGCCGGAGGACACACTCACTGTTGGTGGGCCAGGCAGGCGGCGTGCCCAGCAGCACGGGCGCCGCCGTGACGCGCTCGAGGAACGTGTCCAGCTGTCGCAGCGACACGTTGTGCAGCGTCTCTACCGGCCGGAGGACACACTCACTGTTGGTGGGCGAGGCAGGCGGGGTGCCCAGCAGCACGAGCGCCGCCGTGACGCGCTCGAGGAACGCGTCCAGCTGTCGCAGCGACACGTTGTGCAATGACACTACCGGCCGGAGGACACACTCACTGTTGGTGGGCGAGGCAGGCGGCGTGCCCAGCAGTACGGGCGCCGCTGTAAGCGCTCGAGTCACGCGTCCGGCTGTCGCAGCGACACATTGTGCTGCGTCTCTATCGGCCGGAGGACACACTCACTGTTGGTGGGCGAGGCGGGCTTGGCGGGCGGCGTGCATAATATCTCTAATCTAGAATTCCAAAACCAAGTCAGTCTTTTGACTTACTTATATATTTCCCTAGAAGTAAATTACTGGTTAATACTTTTAAGAAACCGAGTAACTCCGAACTGGTTGTTACCTAACCACTTAATCACATCAACAATAGGTCAGTATTTTCTTTTCAAAGAGAGGTACTTATTCCTGTTACAAGTGTAACTCATTAAAGTTAATTAACCTTGTGACAAACTGCCCAGAATTCAATTGTTTGGGATTATTACCATTTTTTTTTGTTTCGTCCAGTTTGAATTAGTATTATAACAAGCAACCTCACTCGGTTATAACTAAACTAATAACGCGGTCACCCACCGAAGTCATACAAATGACTGCGTCATTTATTCATTAACACGGCGCGTGCCTGTATTTACTTGTGATTCTCATAAACAGTAGCCTGCACATAGAATGACTCATGCGTAACAAAAGGAGGCGCGTCTTGTACTTTTATCGTGCAGTCGACTTGAATAGCCTTCCGCCAACGAAAATATGGCTTTGATGACTCGAGTTTGTAATTCTTACCGTACGTGGCACATACAATGTTTTCCATGGCACATACGTGCGCGTTATGAACGTTTACGTTTACGAGCAAGTGTCATGAAAAAAGATTTATTAACTTTTTCACCAGTGCAATAAGGTGAAAAAGATAAAAGTAGTTACATATTTTTGAAGTTGATTTTACCGAATATTTAGTAGTTTTGTCATGATGATTTAGAAAATTTCGGGCGTTCGGGAAGCTACGGCACATCTTTTCGTCCAATATTCCGCAGTGTCTCAAGACGAGAGTCTTTGAACAGTGTGTTGCCAGTGATGATATATGACACTGAAACGTGGTCGCTTACTATGGGCCTCATAAGAAGGCTCAAAGTCACCCAAAGGGCTATGGAGAGGTAGTGTTGGGAGTTTCTCTGCGTGATCGCATCAGAAATGAGGCTATCCGCAGCAGAACCAAGGTAACCGATATAGCCTTCCGAATAGCTAAACTTAAGTCGCAGTGGGCGGGGCACATAGCACGTAGAACCGATGGCCGTTGGGGTGGCAAGGTTCTCGAGTGGCGACCATGTACCGGAAGGCGCGGCGTGGGTAGGCCCGATGGTGGACTGATGACCTGGTAAAGGGAGTCCGCTGGATGCGGGTGGCGCAGGACCGGTCACTTTGGCACTCTTTGGGGGAGGCCTATGTCTAGCAGTGGACGTCTTTCGGCTGATATGATGATGATGATGATTTAGAATATTAATTAAAGTATAAGATTGCTAATCGTGTGATTTACTTAGAACACAGAATTCAGTTTCCAAACTTACTAATCCGCGCTTGTAAATATTCTGAATAGAGTTAAGTACTTGTTTGTGTACGTGTGTTGTGTGACACTCACTGTTGCTGGCGTTGGCGGCAGGTATGCAGACTCTCAGGTTGGGCCGGAGATGACGGCCGTGCTGAAGAGCCCCACAGCGCCGGGCGCCTTGCCCCAACATCTTGAGGTAGCTCATCTGGCCGGCGATACTGTGCCGCGCCACAATGACTCCTCGAGGCGGGGCCACGAGCACACGCGGCTCCCCCCGCCCCGCCCCGCCCAAGCCCTACTACCGAACGTGAGCAGGGACAGCGGCAGCTCGTTAGTGCTGGACGCGACGCCGGGGTCGGCGACGTGAGCGTTAGCACGGGGAGGGCTGTTAGCGCGGGGGGGGGGGGGGGGGCGTTAACGGACGTGCGGTTACAAGGGCGAATGAGGTTAGAAGGGGGGGGGGGGTGATAGAAACAGAGTGAATTAGTATATTGCGAAAGAATATAATAAATAAACTAACTAATAAAACTAACTAACAAACTCAGTCAGTACTTCCAACCGACACAACTGGGCTTTGGGTCAAAAGGAGGTTGCGAAGCAGCAGTTCACGCTCTCCGAACTCACGTCACACAAACCTCCAGTAAAGTCCTATTAAAGGTAGATGTTAAGAACGCTTTTAATAGTGTTGACAGAGGTGCCCTCCTATCACAAACCCGTGAAAAACGACCACAAGTATACAACTTTATTTGGCAGTGCTATAGCAATGCTTCAAATTTACTTTTTAAAGAAAACCTTCTCTCCTCGGCTGTTGGCTGTCAACAAGGCGATCCGCTTGGGCCAGCGCTTTTCAGCTTAGCAATCCACCCCATCATTTCGAACTTAAATTCACTGTTTAATGTATGGTACTTAGATGATGGTACCCTGGGAGGTGATGTAAGCGAAGTTCTGGAGGACCTTCGCGTTCTAATTGAACAATTTCACGGTATTGGACTAGAACTGAATTTTTCTAAATGTGAGCTTTTCTTTTCGGATACATGTGAAGACAAAGAACTCGCTTTATCTAAATTCCGCCTCCTTGCTCCCAATATTAAAGTAGTTGAGAAGAACACACTTCACCTCTTAGGTGCACCGGTCTTAGACGAATCTTTTCCCAGTTTCTTAGACAGCAAAATTAAAAATCTTAACGATGTTTCGGACCGTCTCACTAAAATAAATTCCCACGTAGCGTACACAGTTATCCGATACTGCCTATTTGTACCCAAATTTACTTACGTCTTAAGGTGCAGCCACTTTTGGAAATATCCCACCCTATTACAAACAATTGACCAAATTATTCAGAACCTTTTAGTGTCAGTGTTAAACGTAAATTTGGACAATCGTTCGTGGACACAGGCTTCCCTTCCAATAAGACATGGTGGTCTAGGAATTAGGAAAGTTTCTAGTGTTTCGCTCCCGGCATATCTGTCCTCAGTCCACAGTTCTTTAAAACTTACTTCCGAAATTCTAAAGTCTCCTGTCCAACATTTCGACATTCCTTTCATGACCGAGGCCAAAAATGCATGGACCGACGCTTGTCCAAACACTGACCTGCCCGGAAACCTCGCTTCCCAGCGACTCTGGGACGAGCCGCTCTGTAGGCTGGTACGGGGTAATCTGTATCAAACGGCAACCAGCCTCCCAGAGCGTGCTCGGCTCCTAGCCGTTGCTGAGTGGGAATCAGGGCAGTGGCTCCAAGCTCTGCCTTCATCACCGATCGGAACGCTCCTGGACAATTCTACATTCCGCATTTCTGTCGCTCTCCGCCTGGGCGTGACCTGCGTTGCCCCTCACCGTTGTCGCTGCGGTGACCCGGTCGACCAGCTGGGTCACCACGGATTGTCCTGCAGCAGAAGTGCAGGGCGTGCCCCCCGTCATGCGAACTTAAACGACGTCATCCGTCGGGCGCTAGCCAGTGCGGGAACACCGGCTATTTTAGAACCAACCGGCCTTTCCCGCGATGACGGAAAGAGACCCGACGGCATGACCCTCGTGCCATGGAAGATGGGACAGCCGCTGGTTTGGGATGCGACATGTTCCCATACAGTAGCGCTGTCTCATCTCCACGGCACCGCCGTAAAGGCTGGCTCTGCGGCAAATTCGGCGGAACTCCTAAGCCTCACACACCCTCAGCAGCTTATTGATGGCATCAACCGTTGCGCTCAGTATGTATGTAGCACCATATCGTCGGCATAGCTAATGTTATTTAAGTACCATTTTACCATCTATGGAACAGCCAACAATAATGCCACTGAGATCAACAATTAGCTGAAACGTTATGTTTCTATATTTATCTATCAGCAGCACTTAAGTTTGCCTCTCTACCATACAGAGCGCCATACAATGCAGCGGCAAACACGATTTTAACTAGTCGCCCTTAAGTTTGCCTCTATTTTGTATGGAATGCAATACAAAGCAGCGACCAACTTAAATCAAACTAACCTTGGAAGCAGTAAGATGATGAGCTCGCTCGCCGAACGCTGAAGATTCCACCTGGAAAAATGTGAATAAAACATCACATGTAACAAATTATCATTAAACTTGACGAAACAATTTTTCATTTTTAATTTTCAACACGCATGATGACGCGCCATTTTGTAGATCAAAAATAAATGAATATCGATACCTATTATTTATATCATTTATGACTTATGAGACATGAGCAAATAAATGAATTACGAAATGAAACGTCCTCATTATTATTTGCATCTGTCCGTCACTAATGTGATAAATATCTACAATCGACATTTTCTTGAAGCTTGGTGGCAAATGGAGTTTCGTTGCCTTCGTTAATGCAGTTAAAAGGCAAAATACTTATAAGAGATGTCCTTGTCCTAGCGGCCGGCGGCCGGCCCCCGGCGTGCATAAGCTAAGCGCGTGTTATTTTTTTAAATTTGTGTTGCCATATGTCGAAATAGAAAAATTGACAGTAATTAGGGAAGATGCAATTATAATATTTACCATTATTTTGTGATCAAAATGTTGAAAAAACATAAAATAATTGCTACTGAAGCGTTTTTACTTTAGTTTATTATACTAATTGCAAACAATAATCACGTTTTGAAGTAACATGAAACGGAACGTGTTTTAAAATACACCAATCAGTATGGTGACGTCACTCGTGTTATGACAACTAATGAAAGGTTATGATTGTAAAGGGAAACGTTTTTTTAAAAAAGTTCACAGCCTGCTTTCGTTTGTTTATTCACAATAAGTATATCTCAAAATTCAAAACTTATTTAGGCAACTATGACATCTACGGACGAACAAATACGGCATGGCGAGTGACAAATTGACAATGACATACTTCTGGCATCAGCACCGGAATGCGATCTGTTTGCATGGAGTTGGGCGGCTGTGTGCTGTGAATGTTTAAGATTTTGCGAAGTGATGGATGTTAGGCAATCGAGTGTTTGTACGTGATTCATGTTGTTTCAAATTATGTTTTAGTTAATTTAGTTTCATAGCGTATTGGTTCAACTGTAATGCTATGTAAATATTATTTGAATAAATAAATAAATAAATAAATACGTCAAACATGAGTGACGTCACAGAAACTGTAGATCTGTTTTGGCGCGAAAGTTTAAATTGTAAAAAACCGGAGTCGGACTCGCGCACGAAGGGTTCCGTATCAGTTAAGTATGTAACATGCTTAATATCTAAGTAGAATAAGTAAACTAAACCATACATCTCAGTGAGGACTGTTGAGGAGCTAAATGCATGTTTGTTATGTGATTTATTAATCTTAAATATTCTATACATTTAACTCTGTTGTTCTCCTAATAAATAAATAAATAAATTACCTATAAAAACAGCAAAAAAATAAATAAAATGTTTGTTGTATGGGAGCCCCCTTAAATAATTATTTTATTTTGTTTTTAGTGTTTGTTGTTATAGCGGCAACAAAAATACATAATTTGTTAAAATTTCAAGTGTCTAGCTATCGTGGTTCTTGAGATACAGCCTGGTGACAGACAGACGGACGGACGGACAGACAGCGAAGTCTTAGTAATAGGGTCCCGTTTTTACCCTTTGGGTACTGAACTACACTAAAATCGGTTCATCTGTTTCAGCGCTTCGAGGTCACAGACACACAAGTACAAAGAGTATAAAGTGCGTATGTATCACGTCAAATTCAACAAAATGGACGACTGACATGTTGCAGTTTTTATTACGATTTGTATTCATTTCATTTAAAATGTATTTGTTTCCTCGCAAATGTGATGAAAATCATTGTGTATAACACGGGCGTAAGAATATTGAAAACTCGAGTCATCAAAAGCCCTCCGCCTTCGGCGTCGGGCTTCTGATAGACTCTTGTTCGCAATATTCCACTTACGCCCCTCGTTAAACAATGTACTATTATTTTACGGTTATATCAATAACTACAGCCTGAATACCGTCCAACCTATAAAAAAAAACATAGAACCTTTTTTGTTACAAATTTAATGAGGATTAATTTTGTCCTTGACACTTTTGATATCTATTATAGTTTTCCTGAAAATGTCACAAAATCACCAACGGGGACACATTTCATGGTGAGGGGGGGTCGAGCGTCAGGTGGAGGCGGGGGGGGAATGGTGAATTTTAAAGAGTACACCTAGATGTATCGCGTGACAGGTTTGAAAACTATATTAATTTGTTTCATTTTGCCATACATTGATACATAGAATGACTGTACTAATAATGAATGTCTTTGTTGAAAGAAAACAAATTTCATAATAAATCAAGGGATAAAGAGGCAATATTATTATTATAACTTGACAGTTCATTGCATTGCACTAGCGAAACTGACCACATTCGTATGCAATGAACTGTCAAGTTAGTTCGCCTAATTATTATAAAAATTTGACAGTAATTATGCTCGGTAGTAGCGTTTCATTGTTGCTATTTAGACCTTAAATAGCAACAATGAAACGCTACTAAAAAGCGAAGGCGGACGTAATAGTTATTTACGATACAAGTGCCAAAAATAGGAAATTCGCAACGAGTGGTAATAAATTAAAACACGACCGAAGGGAGTGTTTTAAATCGACACGAGTTGCGAATTACCTATTTTTGGCACTTGTATCGTACAACGTTCTACTGTACATATTATGGCTCTTTAAATTTTCGACATATGCACGAAAAGTGCTCTTTCTGCACTAGTGCGGGAAAGTAGCACCATATGTAATGTAAACACATTTTTGTATTATGCACATGAACATACATTTACGCTAAGTATTAAAAAAAAGCATGGCATGGCAACACTGACACTGACGAATTTGAAACGAAGCGGCCCAAGTTCATTGTTACTTACGCAACGAAGTTTTCTCTGTCGCACTTACGTACGAACCTGCAAGTCTGATAGAGAGGGAAAACATCGAATGCCTTTCGCGGGCCCATGCGTTGAATTAAACAAGCATTGAAGAAACATTTGATTAATTATATAATTTGGTAATGAGTAGTTTTCACTAAAGAATTTTAAGCTTAGTATTAAAATGTAAATAAATAATTTACCGACGATAATATACGTTATACGAGTAGTACATTAAATATAAGTATCTTCTTATCTTCTTTTAAAAAATGGCTTCCATCTAAGTTAACCCTTAAATGCATAATGATGTATATATGCATCGTATATTGTATATGTTTTTTTAAATACCTACTATGTTTTTTTTCTTTATTTTTCCCTCAATCTATACAACATGACATGACACATCTATTTCAATTTATTAAAAAGTTATACAAAAAATCATGCATTTAAGGGTTAAGATGATTTCGCCAATGTCAAGTTTGCTTATATAAAGCGACGTTGTTTGGTAGTTTGGTCAGTCGTCAATGATGCAATCAGCGTCAGAAGCTCCACTTAAGGAGCAAGGCGTCCACCGCTGACCGCATCCCCGACGAAAGACCTATATATAAGTAATTAAATAAAATAAAAGAGTCAAAACAGTGCATAAAATTAAAGCCGTGCTAAGCGGGCCAAGGCCGGCGAGGCGAATGTTCGACCTGTTGCGACCTGTCGCGACGTGTCTAGCCCGGTTCGCTGCATCGCGAATCGAATCACTTCGGGTGATCGTGATACTTGGTCGATTTAATTTATTTATTATTAGTAGTTAGGGTAGACCGGGGACAATAGAAACACGTCATGATTGAAACAAGTCAAATTTCTCGAAAACTATAATACCTACGCGCCTGATGCAACACTCAGAACACGCATTCTGCCATGTTTGAATCCTTGGCCAGTAGCGGTCGAGCGACGGTGCGAGATGGGAGTGTAAACGAGCCAAATCAGTTTTTCGCGGTAAAAACTGAGTATTTGTGCTGTCATATATTTGTTTATACCTTTGTTTACTTTTGTATTTTGACAGATCTAATTATTTTGGTATCATAGTAAGGAATAAAGGAATGTTTATAATGGCTTTTGATCAGCGTTGGAGTCTTTTTTATATGTAATATTTGACCTTGAAGTTAAAAACGTCGTACGGGGACGGTAGAAACAACTTGCTTGTGGACGATTGAAACGTTTCAATCGTCCTGGCGTTTTAATCGTCCCCAAAAGTAACCGACTTGAGAATATATGGAGGTTCTGTTTATGTTCACTATTAATTGTGTAGTGTTTATAGATTATGGAAATGTTAAGTTTTTTTTTTAATCTGCACACTGCGTGTCATTGTTTTTTTTTATTCGAGATTTTATGTTATATTCAACCTATCTATTTAACCGACGTCTAAAAAAGGAGGTTCACAGTTTGACCCGTACATAAAATATACGTATATCAGAAATAACCACACATTCACATCGTACATTTTTTTAAATATAATTTGGCATATCGCAAATATTTTGTTTAGTAAAACAATTTAAACTGATTATTTATTGCGTCTATAATTTAATTTCACATCCCGACGTTTGTCAACACCTTTTGTCACCGGGTAGGTACACGGAATGGTTATGAATGTTATGATTGAAACAATGTTATAGTTGAAACAAGCACTTTTGTATGAAACATGATAATGCTTATTTTCTGCATATCTGTATCGTTACATATTATAATTGCATTAAAATTAAAACTACTTTGGTTAAGCTAAATCTATAAGGTAAGAGCAACAAAGAAAACTAAAAGTCGTAGACTTTTTTTTTACACGCGCGTTTTATCGAGATGTTTAGATCAGCTCATAAATTGAGAAATGTTTATGATATGCTCGCGAACTTTTGATGAGCTCATTGTATGCCGTGGTAGTGATGAAAAAGCTTAAAAAAGATATAAGTACTTTCAATGTGCCGAAGATATTAGAGTGTTTCAATTGACAGTCATGTGAGGTCAATTGAACCATACTGCCCCATTCTCTTTATGAAATTATTATCCCAAACTATGGATTATAAACCAACTAAATACATTTAATTCAGGAACCAGATAACTAACCTTGAAATATTTTGGGCGTTCATCTTTCTACTCCTAACTCCTAAACATATAACGGTTACAGGCGGTTAAAGGCAAATTGTTTCAATTGTCCCCGGTCTACCCTACACCAGTCCAGTATTTTTCCGTCAAAATATTTTTTTTTTCGAAAATGTATACTCCTGAGATGGTCCCATTGTCGCCAAGTCAGAATCTGATGATGGGATCTTAGGGATATCGAGGGCAACCCTCAAATTTTACAGGCACGTATTACGTGTTTCATGTATTTTCTAAAGCTACTCAGGTATTTGCGTCTGATAGTCATCAGTTCATGTTGGTGGGCTGATGATGGAGGGTACAACTCCTCAACGGTTAAGAGGTGGAGGATATTTTTAAAATTTTATAGGTATTACGTGTACAGACCTTGAATCGTATTCTTTCAAGTTATTCAAGTGAGCACTAGTCAGGATCTGATGACGGGATCCCAGGGAAATCGAGGGCAACCGCCAAATTTTACAAGCACATCTTAACGTGATTCATGTATTGTATAAAGCTAATCAGGCATTTGCGTCTCGTAGTCATCACTTCATGTTGGTGGGCTGATGATGGAAGGTACAATACAACTCCTCAACGGTTTTATATAATTTTAGGTAAGACCTTTAATCGTATTCTTTCAAATTATTCAGGTGAGCACAAGTCAGGATCTGATGATGGGATCCTAGGGAAATTGAGGGTAACCCTCAAATTTTATAGGCGCGCGTGTAGTGACTTCGGTATTTTCTATTATAACTCGTGCATTTATCCTCGGAAATCGCAATTTTGGTGAAGTGCCGAACCATTCCGAACGCTTCAAATTGTCAATGTTATCGAGATTTCATTACGTGATTGTAGAAAAAATACGCAGCAGAACCGGAAGCCTTTATGCTCTTAGTCTAAGTTAATATCCAGAGAATTGATTCGTAAATTTATTTCTAGTGTTACTTGCGTTGTTTTTAAGAAACGTGACGCCAAAGATCGTGTTTTTTGTAAGGCGCTATCTCACTCGTTCCTTTGTGTTTTATCCCGTTCTGATTTTCCGATTTTATATAATAGATAATTTCGATGGGTCATGTGCCGTCTACGTTTTATGAGAGTTTTCATTTCATGTGTCAACTGTTGGAACTTAATGAAGTATCCAGTATCCAGATTATGTGATTGTAGGTACCCCAATGTGTCAGTACAACATGTCGAAGTCATAATTGGGTGTAGCGGTACGCGGCACTAGGTACCAAGCAAATCGAATCTCGAAGTTCAAGTCTCTGTCGCTCGAATTACCATAAACCATAAGTGCGATAGAGACGGAGATATACGAACTTCAAGATTCGAATTTCGTGGTTATATATAGACAATCCGACCAAAGAGCATATAAATCCGACCACAATTTCTCAGTACAACTCGTTTGACAGTTGGATCGGCAGCGCAACATCCAACATGCCTCAGACGATAGCAATTAGTCGCTTCTGATCAATTGGGACTGACAAATCAAACATGTATAGACCCCAATCAAACATTACAAACTATATATTGATATAGCATTTAGTAGGTACGTTGCCGCATAATAAAAATAAAAGTTTAAATAATAATAGTTTGCAAAGTACCATTGTTGTCGTTTAAATGCCAGCTACAACAACGTTGCGCCTGTAGCATTGTGGTAATTGTTTTTTTTAAATATTGCATTAAGTAAATTTCAGCAAGATTATAATAGTAAGTTTCAATAATTATACTATGCAAAGTACCCGTAATGTTGTTCATTGGAGTTAAGACAACATTGAGCCTGTAACATTGTGTTGATTTCACAATTTTAACATTGCTTTAGGTAAATTGTCCTAATATAATAATTGTAAGTTACAATTGTTCGGTACCGGTCTTTTACCGCGGGTATCACTCGGTTGATAATCGGGGAAGGAAAAGACACGTCACTATTTGATTTTTTTAGTATAACCTAGAATTTGCCCTTGCTGGTTTGAACAACCCATTCTTTGATTTGTATTTGATTTTTGAGAAAGAATTCGGGACATTGATTTATGTTAATTGGAATCAGTTCATAATTGAGGCCAGGCGCTCATATCGAGGAGTTTTGTTTTTGCCTGCCAGTGTTTGGAGCCTGAAGTGATAAATTAGTGGCGGTAGCTTGGTGCGCCTACGTGGTGGGCTATCATCCAGGAGCCAGGAAGTGTTCACCAGGACACGCGACGGCCTCGACACACACACTATTACTCATACATTCAGATACACATATCGAAGCCGCCCTGTCGAGACGCCGGCCGACAGACAACGGCGGATGAAGCTTCCATCAAGGTAAAAGCACGTTTGGTTTTGTACCGGACCGATACCTGGCGTATCTTCGGTATGCCACGCTTCTTGGAAGCTATAGCTTAGCGGGGTTATACCGGTCGTTCTAGTCCAGGCCTCTATTCGGGTCAGGAACTCGTCGGGCCCAGCCCTGGCATCAACCGAGTAGAGTCTTGCAAGCCCGGGCTAGTAGCGAACATTTTGGTAGCAAGGGCGTGGTTCTTTGAAACGCCTCTGGCTGTGTCAATAGGTATCTTTGACTGGTTCACAGTATTATTTTGATATTTGTGGAAAAAACGTTTTTGAGGTTAACCGTTGATGGAACTAGTTGTACCCGGATTCCACCGCAACGGCCGGGGCCGGCCGCCCGCATTTACATGTGCAAAATAACAGTAATGTTGTTTGACGAAATTACTACAACGTTGAAATGATGACATTGTATATAGTTTAATAAAAATATTGAAGTATTAGGACTTCTAGGAGATAATGACAAGTCGAGACTCGGGTAATAACTGTGTTTATTCAGAGAAAATGTAGGTCTTATATACTAGTGCATTACCTTGTGTTCCTATGAGTGGAAACTGCTACCAAGGTTAATAGTACAAAGTCCACGGATGTGCCGAGGTCGTGGTATTATGTTACAGTTTGTTATGATTAAGTACTGATGGAAAATATGTATAAACTTTCCATCAGCTGTGCCGTGTGCCCTCACTACAGCTTCTCCGTTTTTTTGAGTCAAAAAATAGTAGAATACAAATGAATACTTTGTTTTTGACTTAACATATCTTACATTTGCTTAGGTCTAAAGTTTACATATGGTTTCTTATGAAATCTTACTGGTTTTAACTGTTTACTGTGTGTTACTGTTCTTTAAACTGTTTACTGCGTGATACATATGTTTGGCTTATAACTAACTTATATAATGTGTTACCTTAATACTAAGAATTTCTTATCTTCTATTTTGTTTGGTTGACAAAGTGTACTTGTGTTACTGTATGTGTTCCCTATTTGGCGTGAGATTGTGTTTTCGTTAAGCTGGCAATTGCAATGATACATTGTTTATCTTTTGATACTTCTTCTTGGGTGGTCTAGGGCTGACTTGATGGGTGGCGTTATGGGTGACTCTTGTTCAGTCTTGTGCAATTTTGTCTAAGATCACCATGTCCCTTAAACTCGTACTTAGTGCCATTCATTCGCGTTGCGCTGCGTTTAGTGCAATGTTTGGAGTTGAGTTTTTTTATTGCGCAAGGCGTAATGATGTTTACTTTGCGTTGTTTGCGGCCCCGGTAGGGCACTCGCTCATGTGCCCTGTGAGCCCTAGCGAGAACTTTTTCCCGGCAGTTTGTACATGGCTGGCCGTCACGCTGCCTGACGGCGAACTATTATATGTTGATTATAGACTTTCCGAAAACCAATTGTTCTGGATCGTGTGTTGGCGTCGCGTGGAGTGGGGTGCCCTAGCCGATTTTGATTAGGCCAAAAAAAGGGGAGGGGGGGTTTAGTGTAGTTTTTTGTTATTGTTAGTGTATTAGTGTTTTCTGTGTTTTTTTTTTGTTGTTTTTTTTTTTTTTTTGTTTGCTGTATAAACGGTAAGTTTTTATTTTTTTTGAGTTTTTTTTTTTTTTTACTTGCGTTAATATATTTATGTTTTTTTTTTTTATTTTTATTTTTTTGTTTACTTATAGATATAATTTATATATATATTTTTTTTTTATGTGTGTTGTTTTATTTATGCGTAGTATGGTTTTGTTCTATTTTTATGCACAATGTGTTCTTTTCCTAGGGCTATAATTTTTACATTTGTGCCTTGATCCTCAATTACAGTATATGGTCCCTTATATACTGGGTCCATTTTTTTTCGATCGTCCCTTTTAACTATTATCAAATCTCCTGTTTTATAGTTAATCGGATTAGTTTTTAAATCGTAACCTAATTTTCTTGATATTTTTGTCTTAATTAAATTATTTCTAGCATCCTGTTGGGATTTTTGTAATCTATACTTAAATTCTATTGGATATGATTCAAAGTTATACATTGGTTCTACTTGCTTAATTATATTACTTGGTATATTACATAACTTACCGAATACTAATTCATATGGTGTGTACTTAGTTGCTGAATGCATAGTCGTATTATAAGAAAAACACCAATATTGTAACCAATCGGACCACTCATGAGCCTGGTTGTCTGTTTGTATCCTTAAAAATGCTCCCAGAGCTTTGTGTGAATTTTCCAAAGAACCAAGGCTTTCATGGTGGTAAGCGGTTGATTGCAATTGTTTTACACCTAAAATATTACATATTTCGCGCATAGTTGATGAGATGAATTCAGTTCCCCTATCTGTTCCGATTTCTCTCGGAACTCCATATCGCAATATAAAATTATCAACTAAGGCTCTCGCGACTGTGTCTGTCTCTTTATTTAGAAGTGGATATGCCTCTACGTACTTCGTGAGCTCGCACTGTAACGTAAGTATATAGCAATATCCATTCATATCTTTAGTTAGTGGTCCGCATAAATCTAAAAAGATCTTATCAAACGAAGCTGTTGCCGTACTAGTGATACATAGTGGTTGTTTTACGTTTTTATGAAATTTCTTTTTTTGGCATTTATCGCATTTTTTTACGAATTCCATAATATCGTTATCCATTCCGGGCCAGTAGTAGGAACGCTTTATGGTATGGGTCATTCTTCGAATCCCTGCGTGACCGCTGGTGGGTAATAAATGATAATCGTTTAATATGACACGTTTGTCATCTTTATTTGTAACTCTTGTGACACCTTTAATTATACATAATCGGGGTCCGGACCCTATAATGCATTTTTTTATTTGTTGAGCTAGCTCCTCAATAATACATGCGGTGTAGTTATTATGTAGTATGCATACTTCTTTGATTTGTTGTGCGTTGCAAAATGCACCTAATTCTCGCACGAAGAAAGCTCGTTTCGTTCGCGATAGAGTATTGGGCTCGACACACAATGTCGCCAAGGATGGCGAGTATACGATTATATTATTTTCACTTATGACATGATCCGCTTGTTGCATTATTTTGCAATAGTCATGTCCGTCAAAACTTAATTGAGGTACATCCTCTGGTTTTTTAGAGAGTTCCACTACTTGTGGTTGCGCAGGCCAGTCGTAGTTGGTTTCCTTTTGTTGTGATGTATTGTTCTTCGCTCGTTCTTCCACTCGTTTCGTTTGCGCTCTAGTCATGACTGATACCACTTGCTTTGTCATGTTCTTTAGTTCGTCACTGGTTATTATAATTCTAGATAACGCGTCTGCAGCTACATTATCTTTTCCTTTTAAATATTCCACAGTGAAATCGTATTCTTCTAGGCACAAACGGAACTTGGTGAGGCGACTTGACGGATTGTTCATGCTAAATAAATATATTAGCGGGCGATGATCGGTAATAATTCTAAATGATCGTCCATATAAATATGGTCGAAAATACTTTACTGCCCATACAATTGAGAGTAGTTCTTGTTCTGAAGTTGGGTATTTTTTTTCAGCGTCATTTAATGGTCGGCTGGCGTATGCCACTGGTAAGCCGTTTTTATTTGATAGTACTGAACCTATAGCGATGCCCGAGGCGTCTGTGTGTATCGTGAACGTATTGTCACTTGAGAAGTCCGGGTATTAGTACGGTACGTAAAATGAATGCACCTTCGATAATTCCCAAGGTCGCGATTTTTTTGTTAATATTTAGAATATGATGAGTACTACTAGTAGTAAAAAAAGATAGGGAATTTTGACGTTGCTTTAGGTATTACACAGCGTTTTCTTAGCGACCCTTGTAAATCCAGGGATAAATTATACAAGTGGTATTTTTCTTCAATAGAGTATCACATTTTAGTATTATAATCTCCACTTTAATTTGCTAAAACTTTCGTCAAGTGCTTACGTCAGTATAATCCGAAACCAATAAAAAAAAAATATTTCCTCTAAAAGATTATACAAGTGGGTTTTGATTACTGAATACTATTAAAAACTATCAAAGATAACCTAAGTTTGAATTAATAACATATTTATCAATAGATTAAATTTTTATGAACAGTTTAATGTTAAAAGCCTTCTAATTATTTTAAAATAAAATTTCAAGTCGACACATATAATCCAGCTTTATCATAGTAATCTATTGATACAAAATCTAAGTAATTCATCAATAGCTCCACATTGTATTCATTTATCAATTATTTTTTTTAATTTGAACGCACGACGAACTGCGCGCGAGTCTAGTGCGCCGACGGCAAGAGCGTCATGACCAATCATAGCACGCCGTCGTTACTTGTTTCCAACGCGGTAGCCTCCCCTCTGTTGTTCAGCTCACTTGCAAAATAAGAATGTTGATTTTACGATTGTGTTCATTTATATTAAGTGTTGAATTTATAAATAAATCTTTGTAATGATGAATGAATTTATAAATAAATCTTTGTAATGATGACTTTTCCGTCTATTAATTATACACTCGTAAGCTTCATCAAACTAAAGAGTAACTATCAACGTACCTATGCAATTACTTATTCAATAATCAACTTATTGTGTAGCTTTAACAAGCTAGGTTGATCCACTGAAACAACGTATGAGTAACCGGTAGGTCGATCACGTAACGCTTTATACGTACGCTAGGTAGATCTAAATGTATTTTTTTATATCGAAAAACGACAGTTGAATTGTCCTAACGCGCTTTTGAAACGTTTTGTGATTACCTCTCAGATCTCTAGCCGACCCAGCCGCGGCCCGATTTCTTACAGTCGGTTAACGGGTTTCTTCGGTTTCGGTTAAAACCGGTTTTGCATTCCCTACTCTCAACCAACTGAGCTATAGGACCAATCCACCTCGGTCACCTTTTTTAGGGTTCCGGAGCCAGAATGGCAAAAACGGAACCCTTATAGTTTCGCTATGTCCGTCCGTCCGTCCGTCTGTCCGCAGCTTAGCTCAGAGGCTCTTGGTACTAGAAAGCTGTAACTTGGCATGAATATACATATTAGTCATGCCGACAAAGTGGTAAAATAAAATCTTGAAAAACATTTTTTTTTGGGGTACCTCCCCTACATGTAAAGTGGGGATGATTTTTTTTATTGTCGTCTACCCCATAGTGTGGGGTGTCGTTGGATAGGTCTTTTAAAAGTATTGGGGGTTTGTGAAAACAATTTTTCGATTAAATGATCCGTTTGTGAAATATTAAGCCTTAAAGTGCTAATTTTTGTTAGACTCCAGTGTCCCCACCCCCTGCTAGCTAAATGGTTGTTTTGGGATATGTGAAAAAAATCATGGTAGTAGTACATATAACGAAGTTAAAAGGAAAACTATCACAGCTAAGTAGGCTTTACACGTTTACGAGTAATAGTCGACCAACTTATAAAATGTACTTCAAGAAGTAATAGTTTCGTACAAATTCTATTGTAACTTATTATTATATATAATGGTACGGAACCCTTCGTGCGCGAGTCCGACTCGCACTTGGCCGGTTTTTTTTTCAATCAGTTCATTCTTACAACGCCTTAGGGAGAAGACGGCATTACATAAGTTGAAATAAATATGAATTATGCCCAGCCAAATAAGTGGTTTTCTTTGTCCAGCGTATGTATGTAATCATAGTATAGCCATTTGGTTTCGTTGCTATATTTGGTAAGGTTAGCCTTAAATATGATTAAAGAGAATGTTTCGCCTTAATATGATACAATGTGTATGTTAACTTAACATACAAAACTAAAAGCAAGCGTTTACGTAACGTATGCAAGAAATAGGGAATGCAATATGCAATTACCGGGCAAAATTCAAAACCGGTAAATTACCGACTTGAGTAGGACAAAACCTATTAACCGGTAAATTACCGGTAATTTTAATTTGGTTTATAAGTAGCGTTATTTGATGTTTATTTATCGTAAAAATAAGCTAAAAGGTAGTATAAAGAGTAAAAGGCGGTTTCATGTTCCGTAAATGTCGTAATAATCATTTTCATTAATATATAAAACTGGCTCCGTGGTAGGAGGGCTAAAACATAACTGAAAACGTTCCTTGGGGATTAGCAGGCAGGTAGGAATAGGAATTGGTCCCAGTTTTACAGATTACCATTACAACATCAGTAGGGTCAGTACAATACAAAACAGTACCAGTAGTGAATATGGAGTGACGAAGGTTAACGTGAATATTAGTATTATGGTGCATTGCCTGTTCCCCTTCACCCATCATTGGCGTCGGCGGGTCACACAGTGCCCTCGGTCATTGTTTTGATTCCTAAATCTACAGATACGCAACCCTACGGATTTACAATCCTAAAAAACAATAATTTACTGAATAAAAAAACAATCAAAATAATACAACACAAACTGACTAGTTGACTACAAGCCCACGTAGTAGTAAAAAAAAATATTTTACCAAATAGCTGTTTCTAAGTAATGTTCAAAAGACGTAACCAACCATACCGGGAGCGAAAAGAGTTAGATAGAGAAAACGGTACTAATAGTAACCGAACGGTACGGTACTAATAGTTTACTAAAGAGCGTTCGGACAAATGGTTTATTAACTTTATCTAGGAAAAGCGTGTACTGTTGCTCATGGGGTTCCAAATTGTGGCATCGGTTTAGCGATTTGGGGGGGGCTAGGTCTGTATGTATACTTTCTGTATCCTAGCTCTCCTGCGGATAACCTAACGTCTAATGCGATCACGCAGACAAACTCCCAGTATAGCCCTCTCCATAGCCCTTTGAGCCTTCTAATGAGGCCGATAGTGCGCGAACACATTTCAGTGTCATATGTCATCACTGGCACCACACATGGGCCAAAGACTCGTCTTGAGACACTTCGGAATACTAGACGAAAAGATGTGCCGTAGCTTCCCGAACGAAAGCTGCCCAGCTGAGTCGACAGGAGACAGTTTGTCCTACGTATATACCATCGTCTACAACTTCGAGCGTCCGATTGTAATGAGAGTCGGTAATACATGGGCATCAGATGATCTTCGTCTTATCCATCTTAATTCTTAGACCAACCCGCTCAGAGGCTTTATAGTATTCAAGTCCTCCATGGTATACGAAGGTGAGTGATATACTCGCCTTCTCCAGTCCAGTCTTTAAAGCATCCACCAGTGCAGCGGTGAACAGTTTTAGAGAAATAACATCTCCTTGATCGACTCGCTTCAGCGGAATAGGTTTCGCGTTCCAATTCTGGAGTCGGATTTACACAGTGAAGTGGCATTCTCGTTTGATTGATTGATTAAAACTTTACTCATTGCCACAACATACATGGCATTGATAAAATACGAAATTTAAACAATAAAGGTAAAAGAAAATAATAATAACATACATATCTGAAGAAAGCATGCAAGAAGTACATTCTAAAGAAGCCATGTGTCGTGGCTGAGAAATGGCGCTGGCTTAGCGAGCCATAAATTACAAAATTGAAATATAAAATACTTGGCAAAGCTGGAGAAACTGTAGTATAGCCCAGGTTTCGATTGAATCGTCCAGAAACGCTAAGCAAAAGGGCAGATTATACTCCGCAGCCTTCTATATAACTTGACGGGTGGTCTTATTTTATCTTATCTAGGTGAGGGCCCTTTCGGATACACTTCGACCCAGTGGGATCTTTTGTGCATTTGCCGTCTCATTTATGACTACTCCCAAATTGCTCCATCATTTCTACAAGTGGATGATACAGCTCAGCGGAAGTACCTTGAAATCCTTTGGTTGCGGATAGCCGTTATCAAAGTAATTAATTATTTTTCTGGCAAGGGCATGACATTCACACAGTAAGTGTTCCATAGTATCATCCTCCTCACCACACATTCTACAGTCTAAACTATCCGATAGTCCCATCTTGGCCAAGAGATTCTTGACCCCGAAGTGACCTGTCAACACCCCAAATATAATTCTGAGTTGCTTTCTGCTGGATTTCCAGAGCTTTTGGTCAAGCCACTCCACTCCTTCTATAAGCTGGCTTAGATTGCCTTAAGCCAGCCTCATTCCTCCACTCATGTTGGTGTTTGGTTTTGGCGTAGGCTTCAAAGGCCGTTATCATGGTTCCCTGCGAGAGTACCACAAATTTTTCTGGACCTACAATAGTACATTACTACATATGCCGATCATAGCGAGGCCGGATAGTTATGAGGCTGGCAACCCCTTTTTACGCCGAGGTATGTATAGTGCTTTTCTCAATGCTGCTTTTTCGTTGCCGATGAAGCCCTCGTGCCCTGGTATCCAAGCTAGTTGGTTATCTATAGTGCTAAAGCCTCTTCGGAAACTGGCTTGTTCGGGAGGCTGGAAGTCATCTAACCTGCGCACGAGACGATTTGTAATTACTCTCGAAAACAGCTTTTACACACGGCTCAGAAGTGAGATGGGTCGGTGTTTCTTAAGCAGGGTGTTGTCACCATTTTTAAAGAAAAGCACCAGCACACCTCTGTTCGATGCCTTTGCCGTTCACTCTTTCACTAAGACAAAGAGAGGTATTTCCTTGTTTTGAAAATGAAATGATTAGTATACCTATTACCTACAAACTATGTTAAATAAGGCGCTCTCTGTCGTACTTATCCAAGCAGATCATTGTTCATATTTTATAGAACGGAACCGTGTTTGTAATTTGTATTTTAAGAAGCTTCTGCAAACAATATTGTATTAATTTGGTACTATAACGCTAACCAGTTAATCAATTGACATTTTACATGACAAAAGGAGGGCATTGATTGAGATATAATCATGACGATCAAGTATTAATAATTAAAAAAAAAAAATATTTTACTAATAATTCATGTTTAGGTAAATTACCGGTTTTGATTTAAAATTACAAGTTTTATACCGGCCTTATACTCAGAAAATTGACCGGTTAACCGGTATGCATTCCCTAGTAAGAAATATGCATCGAAATTCTATAATTTCAATAACTCCGGATTTTTAGTATTAATTAATTAAAAAAGTCCTCTTCCGCTTCGATGAACAACAATTTTTTTTGGTAATTCGATCATTTAGTGTTAGGCTCTAATCGGAATTTGAAAGATTCTTGAGTACCTAACTTTCGGAGTTTACCTCCTACCTACACCCTAATTTTACTACCTACTACTACTTAGAATCCGACTCGGCTGGGCAGCGTTCGGGAAGCTACGGCACATCTTTTCGTCCAATATTCCGCAGTGTCTCAAGACGAGAGTCTTTGACCAGTGTGTGTTGCCAGTGATGACATGTGGTACTGAAAAGTGGTCGCTTACTATGGGCCTCATAAGAAGGCTCAAAGTCACCCAAAGGGCTATGGAGAGGGCTATGTTGGGAGTTTCTCTGCGAGATCGCATCAGAAATGAGGCTATCCGCAGTAGAACCAAGGTAACAGATATAGCCCTCCGAATTGCTAAACTTAAGTGGCAGTGGGCGGGGCACATAGCACGTAGAACCGATGGCCGTTGGGGCGAAATGGTTCTCGAGTGGCGACCACGTATTGGAAGGCGCGGCGTGGGTAGGTGGACTGATGACCTGGTAAAGGTTGCTGGAGTTCGCTGGATGCGGCTGGCGCAGGACCGGTCACTTTGGCACTCTTTGGGGGAGGCCTATGTCCAGCAGTGGACGTCTTTCGGCTGATATGATGATGATGATGACTACTTAGAAAGATACCTAATACTAATAACCCTGTATATATACTTTCTGTATCTACTTCATATTAGTAACATCAGATATGACACGCGACTAGTAAATAAGTACCTACAAATAAAATTGAAGCTAATTTAAGTTTAATACTAAATAACCCTATATAACTTTCTTTATTGGTAAAATAAAATAGATAATTGCAACCGAAAAACAACTAGTAACTAAATATAAAGTAAAATCAAGTACTAAAAGTTTGTACCTACAAGTTTGAGCGTACGCACGGCACGGCCTTGGAGAGGTACTCGGCTGCCAGCACGCTGCACACGAATCGCGCGAGTCGCGCGCGAAAGATTTAAATTGCGGATAATAACTGATAGGCTAATGCAATTAAGAGCTATTGATGAATCCGTTAGAATTTGTGTTTATATATTCTTCGATAGAACTGAAATTAATTACGCCGACTTGAGAATTTATGAGATTTCTTTTATGGTAAGGAGAATGGTTTCAAGATATAATTGCTAATTAAAAAAAAGACTATTGATAAATCCGTTAGAAATTTGTGCAGCAATATATTTTTTTAGTTTTGAATACACTATAGTAGCCACTAGTCACTTGAATATTCTTTCAGGAGATTTATATATTTTTTAATCGTTTCCTTTTTTGCTGACGTAATCTCTTGACGAAACTATTAGAAAACGATAAGTAAGGTTTGAATAATCAAATACGATGCATTATAGGAAAAAACAATAACTTGTATAATCTTTGCAAAGTTTTACAAGTGTTCCTTACAAAAAAGTTAATTATTCGTAAACCAATATCAAAAACTGTTAGAAATTATTTTTCGCTGTTAGTACTTAAGGTACTCTAGCTGATAACAAAAAAAAATCAAACTTGGGAGTTATGTTAGTTTGACGACACATTACAGTGTTCGCGTACCGGACTATATTGTAGCACCGGTGGACGGCTGATGGCTATTTTTAGCGCTTGAAACGCCTTATCACATTGTTGTGACCAAATAAATTATATGTTTTTCTTTAATAAGTTTGTCAACGGTTGTGCTATTTCGGAGAATTTTTTTATGAATTTTCTATAATAGTTTACAAATGCTACAAAACGCCTGACCTCGTCCGAGTTTTTCGGTACGGGGTAGTTTTGAACTGAGGATATCTTTTTTGGATCGGGTTTTATCCCTTCGGGGGTAACTACATGTCCTAGGTATAAAATTTATTTTTGCAAAAAATTACATTTTTGTGGGTTTAGTTTAAAGTTTACTTTTCTTAATCTCTCAAAGATGTCAATTAAATTTTTATTATGTTGTTGCAAATTTCGTCCCATGATAATGATATCATCAAGGTAGACTATACATTTTGAATAATTTAGGCCTGACATTGCTATGGTCATTGCTCTGCTAAACGCATTTGGTGACGTCTTGAGACCCATTGGGAGTCTCTTCATTTGGTAGTGTTTGTCTGCAATAAATGCTGTGTATTTCCTACTTTCTGGGTCGAGTTTAATTTGGTAATAACCCTGGTTTAAATCCAATGTGCTGAAATACATAGCACCGGTTAGTGAATCTAGGATTTCCGTGATATTGGGTAAAGGGAATTTGTCGTTTTCAATTACGTCATTTACTTTTCTGTAATCTACCACCAATCTCCATTTCTTTTCTCCACTGGAGTCTGGTTTCTTGGGAACGAGAAGTAACGGGCTTGCCCATTCTGACTGAGATTCTTCTATGATGTCATTTTCCAACATTTGTTGTATTTGTTTTATTATTTCCGTTTTTTGTGATTGTGGTAAACGGTATGGTTTGCTATATACGGGTGATACGTTGGGTTTTAATTGAATTTTTTGTTCATATAGATTTGTGGTATTTAACAAGTCTCCTGGTAATTGAAAAATGTCGGCATATTTCGCGCAAATATTGGCAATGGAATTGCTTTCTTCGTCGTGTAAATTTTCGAGGTTTAATAAAGAAAATAGTAATTTCACTCTGTCCGCGTTGTTTCTATTGTTTTCAAACGAAAAACACTGATAATCACTTAGTGGTTTTAATTCTGGTGTGAGATTAGTTACCATTACATTTTCGTCGCGCGTGTTTAATATCTTAACTGATATTTTCCCATTTTTGGTGCATGTTACGGAATTGGCTATAAAAATTCCCTCGCCTATTTCACTTGATAGTATAACGCAATCCCCTGTGTAATTTGTGGGTAATTTTATAATTGTTTCACTCCGTGCCGGTAATTTTGTTTGTTGTGAGTTTATGGTGACGTTATTGCTATCGTTCAACGTTAATGGTATCGTAACTAATTCGTTATTGCTGCTTAGTGTGATCGTTTTTGTCTCGTAATTTATGACACATTTATATTTAATTAAAAAGTCTTGTCCAATTATCCCGCCAACTTGTAAAGGTAATTTTGGGAATACATGAAAATCATGTTGAAATATGTGATTTTGATTCTGCAATTCTAAAGTGATTGTATTATGAGACGTAATTTTCCCTCCTATTCCATTGATGTGAGTCATCTTTGGTGTCATATGTGCGCGAGATAATAATGCCGCGTCATTTGATATGGCGCTTAGGCTGGCGCCCGTGTCTATCAGCCATATGTGCGTAGTGTCGTTTATTTCAAACGGCACCGTATTCATATGACTATAAGTCATAATATAGTTGTTAGTCACGAAAAAATTGTAACGGTGATGGCGACTGACTGTCTTCTTGCGTATTCTCTATCGCCTTATTCACTTGATGTCGTCTTGATTTTTGACGATGTTGTGTATTCTTGTGGGTATGCCTGTAATTGTTATTTCCGGCCCGTATCGGTCGGGTGTTTTCCACATAGGTGCGCACCCAGGGTGGTTTGTTCGACGTATCCCTTCTGTGGTATGTGCGCTGTGGGTATGTGCCCTGTGGGTATGTGCGCTGTGGGTATGTGCCCACTGGTTTGGTTCCATAGTGACCCCTGCTGGGTCCCTGGTACCTATTCCTTCTGTCCCGGAAATGCATGAGTTGCTCCGGAGTGGATGCGGTAAATGTGGACACCTCTTGGTCCTTCGCACCCTGTATGGCATCTTTTAACGAGGTGTACTGTCGTGATGCTATTATTGTACTCAGTTTTTCATTCCGTAGGCCCTCCGCGAATTTATTTATGGTCATTTTTTCGTTAAGCGACTTCAAGATCGCGTAAGCTTCCGGTTTTCCGTCGGCTTGTGTTACTGTTAGGTTCACGAATAAGTCCTCTAATTCTTGACCGTAACGTTCGATGGTCTTGGTCCCCTGTTTTGTCGTTAACAGTTTTGTTTGTATCGCGGTTGCTGATTTGGTAGGTAGAAGATGGAGTTTATTCATCTCGTCAACTAGATCGCTTACACTGGTATGGTTGCCGGATATCCTAAGTTTAGCACTTTGAGTTAATCGGGTCTTTGTTACGAAATTTATCAATAAATTTGAGTCCGAGCTTTTTATCATCATAGAGTATAACTCGATGGCATCTATAAGTCGTGTAGTGACAGCCTCTGAACCGTCCATCGGCGGTAGCAATGCTACTGCCGTTTTTAGGTCAAAACTGTCACTTGACGCCATTGTGTTGTGCTCTTCGTTTTGCTCGTAGGTTGATATGATTTTACTATAGATTTCTTCTATTTTTGTAAAGTAAGACTGGATTAACTCACTGTCCTTTACAGATATTTCTGACTTTTCTATTTTGGAACTATATTCCTTTATGTACTCTTCGAACTGAGCATATAAATTTTTCACTTGTTAGAGTTTATTTTGCCCATTCGCCTCTTTTCGGCGTTTTGGCCCTAATTTTCGTATGTCCTCGTGTAGTGTTTTTAATTGGTCATATAATTGTTGAATTTGACTCATACTTCGCGGTACGTTAACTTGTTATATCAATTTACGTATTTTATGCTATAATACCTGTAGTTATCTTGCGGTTGCTCGTTGGACCTTGGTGGCGGGATATCGGCGGCGGCTCTGGCGCTGGTGAAGCTCTGCTGGTGGCACGCTGCTGGTTGCTGGTGTTTTTAGACGTTCTGCTCTGCTGCTTTTATGCTGCGCATCGTGGCTGACACTGCTTGTCGCTCTATTTTCTTCGTGAGGCACTTATGAATTTTTTTCCATATTGCGTATACAATTATTACGCATAGGATGATTAGTACAGCTGTGGTCAGGTATGTTGTTATTGTGTTGCTGTCAACCTGCTTGGTGCTGGCGTTGTTTGAAGCCCCGTTCTGTGCAATTATTACTTCTTCTCGACGGTCTTCCTTAGTGCACTGTCCTCCCATAGCTGGATTTAGTTTGTTCGCATGGTGCTGGTTGTTGCTGGTTCTGGTTACTAGTGCAGTGGAGCTGGTTGATGCTGGTTCTGGTTACTAGTGCAGTGGAGCTGGTTGATGCTGGTTGCCTGGCGCAGTGCAGCTGGTTGGGTAGCGGCGGCGTCTATGGTCTGCTGAGGAGTGTGGCTGCCTAGTGCAGCCGTCTGGCAAGGATCGCCATGAAGTATTAGGACTTCTAGGAGATAATGACAAGTCGAGACTCGGGTAATAACTGTGTTTATTCAGAGAAAATGTAGGTCTTATATACTAGTGCATTACCTTGTGTTCCTATGAGTGGAAACTGCTACCAAGGTTAATAGTACAAAGTCCACGGATGTGCCGAGGTCGTGGTGTTATGTTACAGTTTGTTATGATTAAGTACTGATGGAAAATATGTATAAACTTTCCATCAGCTGTGCCGTGTGCCCTCACTACACATTTTATCGATACACGATTGCTTAAAATTTCCTCGATAGAAAAAAAATCCAAAGTTGGGTCTGTTTATTCCTTTTTTTACTCAGCCTACTCAAACGATACGTTATTTTACGACACAATCAAGTTAATACGATAGTATTTTATCACATCTGAAATCTCACTTTATGAAATTTAAATAAAACTTCTCTAAGTTATAAAAAAGCCATTCCCGAAGAGTGTTACATCTCTTTTCCTCGTGCGCGGAAGGCATCAGCGTGTCTTTGTCTAGGGGCGTGTTCGACTCAAATCAAGGCATCCCCTTAAATACGAATCGATTGTATGTATAGAAGTAGAAGCGGGCGGAATCAGCCTGGTTTCGCGCTTTATAATATAAAACCGAACTCGCCCTAGACCACTTGAAAAGTTACCTGTGCCTCATCGTCAGTAGAACAAGTGTAGCTACGAAGCAACGTTCCCGCACAATACCTGTTTTAAATATGGTTGGTAAGTGGTTGTGGTGGCACACGGTCTCATGCCACAGTCATCAGGAGGCGCGCATAATTGCTAATTATTGTCGGCGAGTAGCCTTCAAAGAGAACATTGACAACCTCTTTATTAAATAATATAATATGCAACATCCATACTTCCATACTAATATTATAAATGCGAAAGTGTGTCTGTCTGTCTGTCTGTTACCTCTTCACGCTGAACCGATTTGGATGAAATAATGATTTCCGAAATAAAAACTATCCTATATCCTTCCAAGGGTCTCAAATTATCTGTATGAAAAATTTCATCTAAATCCGTTCAGGAATTAAGCGTAAAAGGTAACAGTGCGATTAGTTCATTAGTTTAAATTGCAAAATTTCTATTGAAAACTCCGTTTATACGAAAAGAATATCATAAGAGTCATCGACCGACGCTTCTGCTTAAATTGTATATTTTTCATAATGTATTAAAGAAAGCTACATTACTGGAAATTTTTGCATCTGTCCGGTAGTTTTACTCACGTTTTACTCACGTTATTTCAGGCTACCTGTATAGTTTTGAAAGCAAACTTATCTAATGCTAAAAGGTAACAGTGCGATTAGTTCATTAGTTTAAATTGCAAAATTTCTATTGAACACTCCGTTTATACGAAAAAAATATCTTAAGAATCATCGACCGACGCTTCTGCTTAAATGGTATATTTTTCATAATGTATTAAAGAAAGCTAGATTACTGGAAATTTTTGCATCTGTCCAGTAGTTTTACTCACGTTATTTCAGGCTACCTATATAGTTTTGAAAGCAAACTTATCTAATGCTAAAAGACGTAAGTAGTGTATTAGATCTGGGATCTGAAAACACCCATATGTAAATTTTAGTGACTCGGGACGATTATGTCCGACTCTATTCACTTAATCAAAAAAATTGCTGAGAAACCTTATTAAATGCCTATCGATTGATGTGCAACACGTGGGCTTGCAATGAAAAAAAAAATCTTGACTTTCAGTCATGAACCTATAATTACTACGGACAGGCTATGGTAATAATAATACCATGTGCGAGCGAGCTGGTAGCATACAAATCTCGATAAGTGTGACAGACAGAGATATATCATTCGTTATCCTTGTTCCACTTTTTTTCTATTTGGCACAACAGTTGTGGCATACAATGCTGTCAATGCTCGCGCGTGGCTGCATACGAATCCGAATATAATATTAAAATATTATTGTGAATAAAATAGTGTCCTAAAAGTAATTTACGCACGATAAGGTATCTCGTGTTCCGTCTGTGCCAAGAAAATGGTTAATTGTTGCGTGTTTGGCTGTAAAAGCCGGTCGGAACAATGTGATGAAAATATAACCTTTCACACGTAAGTAGAACATCTTTCACTTTTCTGTATACGCAATACGTAAAAATAGCATGGTAAAATTACATTACGCTCAAAATCTTGTAAAATTTGACGATTACAATAGAAATAACATCATTGTTTACATTGTACAAGAGAATATTTGTTGACAAATTATCCGCCCAAATTACGTAGGTTGGTTATGGTAAGCTGCGAGAGGTGTTAGAATGTCTTCTCGATTTAGCATCTTTGCAATCATTTTAGGGATACCAGCCAATACAACTTAAAAATACCCGATTTCTCGGGTAATTTATACTCTAACAAAATTCTCGTACTTGTTATTACATAACATTCGTATATAATGGATAAGATCTATTCTTATATACGCATATTTACTCTGTACTCATAATAAAGATAAGCTTTTATGTAGCGAGTAATCTCGGACTGTTCATCCGATTTCAAAAATACTTTCATCTGGCTTTATTTAATCCTGCACTGTAAAATAATATGTTTTTTTTTCTAGGTTTCCACTAAATGAGGATGCGCGTGCGCGTAGTATTTGGGTTAAGGCTACATATATATATTTGTGATCGCATTCTCGAAAACAGTTCTTACGATTTTGATGGCATTTGCAGTTTATGGTTTTATGGGGGCGAAAAATCTATCTCATCATCATATCAGCCGAAATGACCGGTCCTGCGCCATCCGCATCCAGCGGACTCCCGCGACCTTTGCCAGGTCATCATTCAACCTTGTAGGGGGCCTCCCACGCTGTGCCTCATAAAAAAAATCGATCTAGCTAGGTCTCATATCTGGGAAAAATCGTTCTCAGCATATTTTTACCCGAGCAGAGCTCTTTATCATTAATCTGTAATAATTTGAATATTTGAATAGTAAATGTTTTTTAATATGGTTGTGTCTCATTTCGGTATTTAGTGTCATTATTTTTCCCGCCTTAAGCCTGCATCGCGGTCAATAGTAAATTTTACAGCTAATGACAAGTTTACCATTGATCGCCGCGGCCAGGCCGCGCCAGTCTGTGAGAGACTTTAAGCCTCTCACAGACAGGCGCGGCCTGCGGTGGCGGTCAATAGTAAATTTGACACTAACTGTCAAGTTTACTATGAACCGCCACCGCAGGCCGCGCCAGTGTGATTCAGGCTTTATAATAATTAAGTAGATCAGCACGGCTATCACAGGACGCCCTGCGAGCTGTGTCGCGGCGAGGTAGACTGTCCGTCTCTTTCTAGTTAGAACGATTAGAAAGAGACGGATAGTCTACCTCGCCGCAACACAGCTCGCGGGCGTCCTGTCTCAACTGTGCTGATAAGAAACTACCAGGTAAGCCGCTTGCACAAGGACTATTAATTACCTACATGTCATGTTCTGTTACTAGAATCATATTTCATGTTATTAAGCTGAATATTACTAGTGGTTGCGAACAGAGCGCCTGCTAGGCAGTGAATGGGTGTAAAGCTTCAGTAAAAACTACTTACAATAAAAGCGCATTATTTAAAATAAACATATGGAAGCGATGGGGTAATTTTTAGTTACATGGCCACCCCACGGGAATCATCTACTTTGTTGCCGTCCCTCATTGTGGCGACACTTACGTCGCCTCTGTAGGTATATACTCTAAGGTTTCAGTTTTATGTATCGAGTACAAAAAAATTGTTTTACTAATTTAATTACAAAACTATGTAGCGGCTAACAAAATACACCTATCCTCAAAATTTTATTTAAATACACCTTATAGTTTTCGAGTAAAATGCCTGTGACATACGGACGGACAGACAGACAGACAGACGGACATGACGAATCCATAAGGGTTCCGTTTTTTGCCATTTGGCGACGGAAAGCACTTACTGCGTTTTAGAAAATTCTACCCTTAAAAGTTAGAGGTTAAATAGGAGTGCAAAGTTTGTATGGAGGGAACCTTATTTTTTGAGCTAGAAACTTGAAACTTTGTTAGAATTACTTATTAGAATACAAAACAAGAGCTGTCAGCGTTTTAAAAAATTCCATCTCTAAGAGGGTTAAAAATGGATGCAAGGTTAGGATGAGAAATATTTTTTTTGAGCTAGAGACTTGCAACGTTGTAGAGAGATTACTTATTAAATGCTCCCATAACCGAAAAGAAGGTGGTTAAACCTGCGGATTATTTTGTTAATTTAAAAAGTTTATTTTGGGTAGTGAAAATAATGTATGGTAATAATGTACACCGTTAAATGGGGCCTGGGGATGGAGATGGAAAGTTCTACGTCTTTTAGCATAAGATAATTTTGCTTTCAAAACCCTGCTACCTGTATAGGTAGCCTGGACTAACGTGAATAAAACTACTGGACGGATTTTGGCAAAAAAATCCAGTAATGTAACTTTGTACATTAAAAAAAAATATTTAATACTTTATGAAAAATGCAAGCTGAAACGTCTGTTGATGATCCTTAAGATATTAATTTATGTTTGTAAAAACGGAGTTTTCAATTTAGATTCAGCAATTTAAACTAACGAACTCATCGCACCTTTTACTCGTAATCCCTAAACGGATTTAGATGAAATTTTCCGTACAGATAATTTGAGACCCTTGGAAGGATATAGGATAGTTTTTATCTCGGAAACCATCCCTTAATGGTAGAAGTGTGTTTGGGACAGCGATTAGCTTGCGCCTAACCTAATTTAATACCAATCATTTTTCTAGGACGATAACAAGTTCTACGCGGACAACAGCAATATAATAAAACTCTTGCATCACTAATCTATTGACAGACAGCCAACAGCTTAAGCCCCTAACGATATAAGCATGAAATTTGTAATATGGATTAGGATTCTTTACAGTACGTGGACGTGTACTAAGAAAGGATTTTTCGAAATTCAACCCTTAAGGGAGTGAAATAGGGGTCAAACCGTTGTATAGAAATCGTTCATTTGGAAAGTTATAGACTTGAATCTTTGTATAAAGGTTCCTTCATCATCATCATATCAGCCAAAAGACGTCCACTGCTGGAAATAGGCATAGGAAGGTTTCTTACTAAAAAGCAAAACAAATTATTTAGCGTTATTATTCAAAGTTTGTATGGGAAACATGTCGTTTTTAAAAGTTAGCCATTTAAAACTTCGGTCACAAGCTCCTAATGTACTATCGGCTGCAATAATGCATGGACACCTTACGGCCCAGTTTCGCTTGCATCGTTTGACGTCTGCTCACATAGTTGCACGTGGTGCGCAATAATTAAACTAGATGGCGTTGTTGGCGATACTATTTGGACATAGGTACCGCGGAAAATGAGCACATTACTAGGCACATTAAATACCTATAAATTGACACCTGTTATTACCAGAAATATACTCATATTAGTATAATTATTAACAAGGCTAGTAAATGTTAATTTATAATAGCTGTATTCCAACTCCAACTTGCGATACCACTGGTATCTGAATGCTATATTTCCACCATTACCTATAATGTTGAGATAGCTCAATGGATTGAGACATGTGCTCTAAGCTCAGCGGCTGAGAACGAGCGAGGTTCGAATCCTAGCTAAAGGGAGGTTTATGTTTTTGTTTTTTTTTATATTTGTTGTATTTCTACAGATGAAAGTTCGTTATATACAAATATTAGTCTTGTTATGATTAAGAAGTTCAATAATATCACATTTTAAATAGTAAAGGAATACAAAAAAGAATGCAAACGGCATATTAATACCTACCGACTGAAAAAATATATATATTTTAAATTTATTTAGGATAACCCGGTTTATAAAATATATAAATCTTAACGTAATCCGTACTGTTTCGCCGACAGCATCTGTACATTTTCTATGTTAGGAACTACGCGACCATTATCATGGCGCATATTATTATAACACCATAAACTTAAATGGCCCTGTTGACTAGGTTTAATACACTTCACTTTTTCACTTTTCACTTCAGACAGTAAAATGTCATAGGCCAAATGACATATATACAACCTTGTTTTCTGGACTACGAACTGGGGACCGATTTTTGACTTTCGAGCGCTCGAAATCAAAAGCGAGCGGAAGAAAATATTCGCACACGAAAATTTGTCACTATTATTTTCGCATGAACCCGATAATAGCTATTTTTGAAATCATCACTCGAAAGCTAGTGATTGGCTATCGATACTATTGCGTTTCGTTGTATGCAAAAACTAGATAATTACCGGTTTTTCAAATTTGAATTTTCAACATACCTAATATAGAGGATAGTACTTTATTGGAAGTTGGGTATCTATAATATAGTAAATTGATTAATTTTAAATATATTATGCGTTTCATAACAGAAAAAAAATCAAAAGTAAGTAGTGAGCTGTAAGGTGCAAACATTAATAATTGTTAAAGGAAACGTAATTGTGTGAGAAAAAGACAGTATGAGAGCGTGACCTGAGAAAGAAAGGGATAGAGAAATTAAAGGGATAGGAGATAAGTTTCAGCGAGAGTAACAGAGAGAATAAATTAATTATGGCCGATCCGTTGTTTCCATTACTAATGGCCGGTTCCAATAATCAATCCACCGATAGTTTTCCTTACGCCAGTTACATTTTGACAGATTACCCGTAGAAAATGTGTCAAAATGTAACTGTTGGGAAGGAAAACTATCGGTGGATTGATTATTGGAACCGGCCATTACAGAGTAATAGTAAACGAAACGCTTATGTTCCCGCCAATAGACTAACGATCTTGGTTTTCAAATCAGGGACCCGCCCGGTATCCCCTTCAAGGGTTTTTGAAAGGGTTTTTCGTAAGGCTTTGCTTACCAAAGCCGATGCTCCTCAAAGCCCATTCATTTGGCTATTAAAGCGCTACGGTATCCCGTTCGAGGGTTTTTGAAAGGCTTGGGTTACCAAACCCTTTCAAAAACCCTCGAAAGGAAAAACCCATTCATTTAGCTATTTAAGCGCTTTAAATATGGGTAAGCAGTTCCCTTAACGAATATCAGATACCTTCTCAAGCGCTTAAAAAAAGCCTTTCGAAAGGGTATATATCTACCAACGCTCCTGAAGGGGTTTCCCTTTCAACGCTCATGCAATTTTTATCCTTTTGCTAATGATAATAAGAGCAAAACTTGAAAATTTATTTTAGCCGACGGGAAGTCTAGCAGTGTCGGCACAGGTGTCAAAGCGGCGGTGCCTTTGACAAATCCGCCAAGTTGCCGCCGCTTGCGGTTAAGAAGTACCTTATTGCATTATAATACGCTTTCTTTTTGTATGGCGAGGGGTCGGAAGAAGTTGGTGCGGTGGGAGTATAATATAGGTTATGTTTCTTGTTATCTGTGTGTGCGTGTATGTGTGTGTGTGTTTCTGTGAGGTCTTTACTTTTACAGACTAGCATATTTTGCAAAATGCTTGCTTTTTCAAGATTACGACGTAACTATTAGTAGGTACTTAAATAATCATTTTTAAACTAGGGGCTAACACAGTTCAAATTTAAATTTTCTCTTTCTAAACCTAAAATAAATGAGTTTTCTAGGGAGCCTTTTTCAAATTTTGCAGTGAGAAGTGTCGTTTCATTTCTCAGTTTCGCAGTAAACAAGAATCATTTGGTACCTACATGAATGATTAGAATTCAATTCACCAAACCAAATCTTGTACGAGAGGCTGACATGATTGAAAATCAAAGATTCATTTAAAAAAAATGATAAAATACCTTCCGCGTTTTCTTAATTTTTTTGGTGAAAACCGGATTACATTATATTTTTTTACCGCAAATTGTACTTATATTTTGCCCTAAAAATATTATTATAGCAAACTGTAATTTTATGTTAACCCATAAAAAAAATATCATAACTATAGGACCTACGTTGCCGTAAATTTATATATTTTTTTAAGACGAGATGGGCATTAATCGATAAATTTTTGAGTAAAATAATTATTCGATATTTATTTATTAATCGTATGGTAAATTGTGTTTAGAACCGTGAGATCTTCGTAAAGACAGTACTTTTGCCAGGTTAATCGATTAAACAACCAATCGTCACAAAATTAATCGCGATTAATTTAGTCAAGAGTAAATTAATCGTCGCAGAGTTCGATTGACGATTGATCAATCGTCATTTTAATCGACGACATTTCATGATTAAAAATTGGAACAGCACGTTACATAAACTAAATATGTCTTGTCATATTGTACACTTGGAAATCATTCTAGTAGGTATGCTGTGTGATATAAAAAAATCAGTTGGTTACTAGTTTGTTTCTATTCGCAAAGGTATTGTTATTGTTACACATTCCTTAACATGTAGGTATATATCATTCTGTCAACGTAACTCGAAACATACAACTGTGTAATAAATAAGTTTTTTTGTAAGTACAAATAAACTTATTCATTCCTGAATCAACCGAGAGAAAATTAATCTAACTAATCAATCGATTAAAGATTTAGTCACTGGTATTTAATCGACGATTAATTATAATCGTGACTAAATTAGTCGAAACTCTTACGAATTAGATAGATCAATCGTCATTTTTAATCGTTAGTTGCGATTAAGTAGTATAATCTTAATCGTTAATCGATTACCTTTTGCTCATCACTGAATATAAATCACGCTGCACCGACGCCGCATTTATCTACGTTATCAGTTTTTGAATAAATACTAATGGTTATGGTATCTTGAATGAAAAAGGAAGCATTTTGCAAAATACGCTTGTCTGTAGGAGAAAGGCCTCGTAAGGGTAAAGCCAAACGCGCGTTTGTTAGATTTTTACTTCCAAAGTTTCACCTAATCGCATTTCACCACGATCATAATTTTTATTTTCGTTTTGTGTCTCATATTTTTTGGTTAGATGATTGAGACACAAAACGATGCCAGGCGCAACTCACAGGGTGACTCATCGCGCCCGCTGTAAGTAGGTGCCACGGCCGGCCGGCTGTCCGCTGTTAGCGCTGTTCGCGCTGTTACGGCACGCACGCTTCTATCGCAGCGCGTTGCATGCGATAGAAAGGGATGGCCACGTTTAGGCTCGTTCGGCATACCTAAACAGGAGATTTGTTAACAGAGAACCTTCTCTACGTAGTACCTACTAAGTATTATTTATTATGTGGCTGCAATAGACGAGCGCTAGCTAGTACGTACCTACCTATTCTTATCCCATCCCACTAATATTATAAATGCGAAAGTTTGGATGTTTAGATGTTTGTTACTCAATTACGCTTCAACGGCTTAACCGATTTGGATGAAATTTTGCACAAAGATAGTTTATAGCCTTAAAATAAAGAATTGTTTTTATCTCCAGGGTCCACGCAGACGAAGTCGCGGGCGGAAGCTAGTTTAATATAAATAAACAATAAAAATGCATACCGTTACACAATTTTCTATGTATTACATCTTTTAGTGGAAGTATTTGTGATTGAGTTCCTACAATATCTTCTTTCCGATCTGCAAATAAATGTAAATCGTTCAACAAAGGTTGTCAACACAAACACATTCCGTTCAAGTAAAGTAGCTTGGTTTGGTACCTACTAATCCATTCATGTTGAAAAATAAACACAGGAGTACTAAAAACTAAACACAACTTCGGTCGGCGTCGACTTCCGTAGAACTGAAGTGAATGAAACTATTAATCTATGCCGCTTTACGCGAATCGCAAATACCTACCCATACTAGCAGTGCCAGAAGGTTACCATTTGACTTGTATAGCGCTTTAAATACGGGTAAGCGGTTCCCCTAACGAATATCAGATACCTTTTCCAAGCGCTTAAAAAAAGCCTTTTGAAAGGGTTTCCCAATCAGGAGCGGTAGCGCCGCGTAAGGGAAACCCCTTCATACGGCTAAGTAAAATGAATAGATATTCAATCAATATCGGGCAGCAAGTGATTTGGGCTATTGAACGAACGACTAACCCGTTCAAAGGCTTTTTTCTGGGAAAGGGTGGGCGGGTCCCTGTTTCAAATACAAAATTCGGCAAGAAATTATATATAATCATACACCAGCCAATCACTAGCATCGAATCAATATATTTTATATATCTATCTTTTAAATTAATAGTCAGTCCAAAATTAAATAGATAAAGTGAAGTGTCAACATTTTCTACCGATAGAATTGAATACGAGTGGTCAACACCACTCATTTTTCATCGCTCGTATTTCAAAAATAGCATTTCATCGTTTTTGACCGTTTTTAATTGAAAGAGTCGAGCGCTCGAAAGTCAAAAATCGGACCGACCTGGGCCTTCGCTTGTCTGGAATGTGGGTTATACGCTTAAACAAATTTTCTTCGTAGTTGGTCATCTCCACAGCTTCATAATGCGCGGTATCAATGAGACCTGGGGACCGATTTTTGACTTTCGAGCGCTCGAAAATCAAATAAAAGTAATAGTTATTTGACTTTCGAGCGCTCGAAAATCAAATAAAAGTAATAGTTATTTGTTATGAAAGGCTGCAAAGTTGTTGTTTGGCGCAAGTGCTTGTATTGAAAGCCGAGCCAGCGAAGGATTGTAAGTTTGTACCATGAGCGAAGCGAATGGTTCAAAAGTACAATCCTGAGCATAGCGAGGCTTTCAAGGCACGAGATGCCAAACAACTTTGCTGCCGAGCGAGACACACAACTTTTCATCTCACCACCGCGAGGAAAATTATAGATGTAATAAAAGTCATTCGGACTATTTACTACTTTTCAATAAAGGTACATACATCTCATCAAGATCAAAGCATTTATTAATTATTCACTGTAACATAAACATATTTAGGACAACTAGTTTCCTTCAGCCATAGGCAGGATAAGGAAGTCGAAAGACGGATCCAAAACGCCTGGAGAAGCTATTGGTCTTTAAAAGAGCTACTCAAGGGAGACCTTCCTTTAACCCTGAAACGAAAACTCGTCGATATGTGCATTCTGCCTCTCCTAACCTACGGTGCTCAAACATGGTCACTCACCGAGGCACAAAAGACCAGATTGAAGGTTTGCCAACGAGCTATGGAGCGTAGTATGCTGGGAGTCAAACGGATCGACCGGGTCCGAAACTCTACGCTGCGCTCAAAAACTCGCATTGCTGACGTTGAGGCCAAGACCGCCAAGCTGAAATGGGAATGGGCTGGCCACGTCTGCCGAATGCATCCCCAGAGGTGGGCTAAACTAGCCATGCAGTGGGTGCCGCACGATGGGAGACGACGGCGTGGCAGGCCGAGACGGAGATGGCGGGACGACCTAGACGTATTTCGCAACGATTGGCCGGAGATTTCTCGGAATCGGGACGAGTGGAAATCGAGAGGAGAGGCCTTTGCCCAGCAGTGGGACACACTATAGGCTAGAAAAAAAAAAAAAAAAAAAAAAAAAAAAAACAAACATGTTTGCATCTTTAAAAATCTCCACGCTTACCCACATTAAAAAAGTCAAAAGTATAGTTGGGTACTGACGTATAAAGTAAGGCTCAAAATACGCATATTAAATTTTTCCGCTAACTTAGCAGACATTAAAATTCAGATATGTATATCTTATGCACTAAAATCTATAGGTAAATAACTTCCATTATTTTGATTTTACGTTGGCTTTAGAACAAAACTAAGCAAAATTAAATGTATGAGTTTTTTCTTCAATTAACTTTTTAAACGGTTTCCAAGTTTGCTCCAAGCGAAAAATTATGAAAAATAAAACTATATTTTAAAATTATTTATTTGTATTGAATCCTTATAAGTCAGTCTAATTATTAGTATTTATTGTTATTAATGTTATTTATTGGCAAACACCATTAGTTTCTGAACGCAGGATAATAACCTCTCATACTGTATAGAAAAAAGTAGAATCTCACGATTGACCGTCACGTTCCAAATTCAAAAACTCTTTCCACGCTAGCGGATATAATGGACTTTTGGGCGCAGATTTTGAGCGATAAAGCAAGCCTTTCCGAGCCGGTGAGGTGAAAATACGTTTGTAGTGTCGAAATGGCAGGCACTTACTTTCTACCAATAGAATTTAATACGAGTGGGTCAATACCACTCGTTTTTAAATTTTCTATCGCTATTTCAAAACAGTATTTCAAAATTTTTGACAGTTTTCGAGTGAAAGAGTCGAGCGCTCGAAATTCAAAAATCGGTCCCCTGGTCTACTGCATCCTTCCTCTTGTGCCCATAAAACAACCGTGGTATTAGTAAATACACAATAAGAACAATATAAGATACGAGTAGGTACTGCAGCATTAATTGCATTAATCCTTGCAGAACTATTTAAATTCGTATGACTGTTTGCCTTATATTGCAGCGCCATCTAGCGCTTTATTACTGAAGTTCAGTAGTCGCGCTAGATGGCGCTGCAATATAAGGCAAACAAAAAAGTAAGCGCGTTTCCGATGGTGTGCATTTTCCTTATATACAACTTTACCGACGGGTTTTTCTGCTTTTGTGCTGTCCGGTTTTTATGAATGAAATTGGAGGAAGTTATTGAAATTTGAATTAGATTGTTCGAGAATGATTCTTCTTAATTGTCAAATCATCAGAAAACAAATAGGAGTCAAAGAGAATAGTTCTTGGAGAGTGAAGTGTTGTTTTTTTCCTTTGGTTTATTTGCTGAAAGTGTGAAGCGTGGTGTACCGTTTATAGGGTACAGACCTGAGTTCCTCGTCCACAGTTTTTGGTGTTAAGAACAACAGTTTTCGCGCTAGTGCATCAGCGTTTTCTCAAGCCCTGAGGCGAAGCTCGCCGGTGGTGGAACCAGTTGTGGTTGTTGACACACTGAGGGAAACGGGAGAACTTCCGCCTTTTTTTTCTAAAGGTCGGCACTCTCAAGCCCTGAGACGAAGCTCGCCGGTGGTGGAACCAGTTGTGGTTGTTGTCACACTGAGGGAAACGGAAGAGTTTCCGCCTTTTTCTGAAGGCCGGGTGCTGTTATAGCACACTGGCTTCCGGGTTTAGGCCCCAAGCCTAAGTTCGCGGTGGTTATTCCCCGAGGACTGATGCCAGTTCGAGTGCGCTGAGAGCCATCATCCGGAGTCTGCGAGCCGGAGGGAGAAGCGATCGGACTGTCCCGCTTACCAGTGCTTCCGGCTCTTGATCGAGAAAACCTCCGTCAGAGACGCCGCCAGGAGTTAAGTCGCGTTTAAAAGGACTCCCGAGAGTTCGGCGTGTATTCTCTTTTTGTTTGACCTTCTGTCAACGTTAGGGTCCTTTTTTAATGTGATTAATACCCGTGATATACTACCGTACCTTTACCGCCGAAATTGTCTGAACGATCGTTTGGATTTAATTTAGGCCCCAGCCACTCAATCATCACACAACCTTTACCAACACTTACCATCTCGTCGAACCCAGACGTTTTACATCCCTTTTTTGACGACCGGTTAGCCTAGTGGGTAGTGACGCTGCCTACGAAGCTGAAGGTCCTGGGTTCGAATCCCGGTAAGGGCAAATATTTGTGTGATGAGCATGAATATTTGTCTCTGAGTCATGGATGTTTTCTATATATTTAAGTATTTCTATCTATTAAATATATCGTCGTCTAGTGCCCATAACACAAGCCTTATTGAGCTTACTATGGGACTAGGTCGATTTGTGTAAGATTGTCCCCTAATATTTATTTATTTATTTATTTATTTATTATTTTTATAGTCGTGCTGGTCTGCCGACCGTAAATCACAATGTTTTGTCTATCATAGTCCAATCGTGTGCCGCAGCAACGGCCAGAGCACGGTTATACGTTCGGTATTGTATCGCAAAGTGTTGTTTAACATGACCTAATAAACCTGATCGCGTTAGGGTCGTGATGCTTTCTATGCCGCAGTTATATGTAATAATTTTAGGAAAATAAACAATAAATTAAGTTCGTATTCTTGTGTGAACCTTTTATTAAATTTTCACTACAGTATGTAGTAAGGTACAAAACATATGTAAACACTACTTACGTTTACATTATATTTTACCAATTAAATGTGATCTTTTAACTAGATCAAACGAGAACTCATTGTTATGTTTGTATAGAAGGAAATCGCATTGTAAATGGCCGACAAACGAACAAGAAGTAAGTGCCATAAGAAATTGGATGGTAGTTATATATTACAATACAGACTACCCTCCTCAATTATTCGTAGTTGTGATGTGACGAATATTACAAAATTAAACTGATGACGAATTTCAACCAACCTTTCGACTGTTATAATGGCCCAACGGTAACTAGACAGGTTTAAATCGACCTAAGTTATCATCACTCGAAGGTTTCGAGTTCAAATCTGCGCCCAGCCAAGTTATGGTGGGGAATCAGTGTTTTTGTAATTTATTCGATGTTTGGATATTTCCTCGTAGCGCAAACATAAGAAAAAGATGAATAAATCCACAAAAAAGTGTGACAAACAAAAAAGTGGCAACGCGCTGGAGTTGACTTCATAAATATAATGTAAAAATAATAGGTGGTATCCCACAAAAATACAGTTTTCAAAGACAAGAAAAACATAAATTTTATTTTTGCCAAGAACTTGCTTACAACGCCATCTAATGAAATCTCGCTAATCCTCTGAGGTTTAAATTAACATCCATACCTATATTACATGTCGTGCTCATAGATGGCGTAGGATTTGGCGGACAAGCGAATCTGTTTCTGCAATGACCATGCACTTATGCTGTCTGCTGTACAGTCAAAAACATTGATAAGGGTTTTTTTTCTAATTCATCCCTTGAAGGGGTTAAGATAAGGGTTGAAATTTCACATAAGTAATGTGTGATTTTTAATGATAAATTGTGGCTAGAAACATGAAAGCAGGACAGCAGGTTTCTTTTATAATATGTAGATCTATCCAGCAATATATTTTTTTTACCCCCTACAGGAGTGAAATAGGAGGTGTACCGAGAAGAACTTCTTTTAAAAACTTAGAAATAGGATAGTTCGGTTTTTTATTTATATTATAAACCATACAATTGACAGTGTTTTCATCAAAACTCATTCCCTAGGGGATGGAAAGGCCATATGGAAAACATAATGTGAGAGTTGAAATTTTGCGCATAGGCTCCTTTTATATAGTCAAACATCCTGAGTACCTACGGCGATTTCTGAAATTCATCCCCTAAAAGCGAAGGTATATAGTTTTTATCGTTTAGTGTAGAATGTGCAGAATACGAAATATTTGTTAGTAATACCAAGTAATTTATAATAGGGTTAGGTAGTTTCCTCATGTTAAAATCGATAACGGAATGTTGCTAAATGGATAGTAAACCACCAAATTATTGTAATAAAAAATGTATAAATTACAAAATATAATTAAAATCATAAAAAGATATGGATATCTGAGGGACACAACTGAACCCTAACCTAACCGACCTAAAACAGAGTTCGCTTGTGTGAGTTGTTTGATAGCCGTGCAGCGAGTAGTCGACGCCATCCCGCTGCACGGGGTGTCTATTTCTGATCTGAGGGACACAAGTAAACCCTAACCCAACCGACCTAAAACAGAGTTCGCTTATAACAAGCCATTTTTGTCCGCCCTGATAATGCACGACCCAATAATCCGCGTCCCAAAAGTGGACACGGGTTGTCGGGCCGTACATTATTTGACAAATGAGTTTTAGGGCAATCATTACATTATGAATAAGTAATAGTACATTATGATACAAGTGTGCTATGTTGGTTATTACACTCGAGTCGGTTTTTAAGCCTGAGCCGAAGGCGAAGGCTTAATGGAGACGAAAAGTGTAATGACCAATGCTCACGTGTTTCATACGACGTTTTTCAACACACTTGCGAGGAAAAGTAAATAAAAGTTCACATTTATTTAAAAACTTTAATTATTGAAACAGTTATTAAAAGTACAATTATTGAAATGATATGCTACCGCCTTATGAGGCATTTGTACTGTATGTTTAATTGTATTATTAATTATTTCATTGCTTTGTTCTTGGGTAACTGTAAATGTCTGAAAGGAGGTAGAAGAACATTGCGTTTCATCATTAGCAAACGTATGAAATCCCAAATCATCATTGGCATATGAGGTGGAAGGACGCGGTTCAGGGCAGAACTTCTTGGATTGTGGCTCCAAATGGATTGCTTGTGTTATTTTGGCACTTATGTCGGCTTTATTTTGGATGGAGTCCTCAATATATGACTCGGCGACATTATTAGATCGCCATCCCCCATGGCGTTTTAAAGTCAATATATCGGCTCCTGAATTAGCCAGCAATGTAGCTGAAGTCCGCCTAAAACTGTCTCCGGTGTAAGCGTCAGCCTGTGGTAAGCCTAAAAACTTGGCAATTTGTTCACTCATGCACGAGCCTATCGGCTGACTCGTGCATTTGCCGTTTTGAAAATTTTGGAAGAACCGGTCAGATTTTCCTTTTGTTGAACGTAAACTTTCATATTTTTTCACTATTTCATAAAATGGTCCGTGAATAGTAAATGACCGAGGAATTTTATTTTTAGTGTTCGGAATTTTGACAAGTAGCATCTCTCCGTGATTCTCTATATCTTTTGTCGTAATGTTGTTTAATTCCTGACGCCTACAGGCACCAGTAATTCCGAATATTAATGCGACCTGAAAATAAATAAAATCATAATTAAGTTATAATAATCGTACTTAGTTCCTATTATATCAACACTCACAATACCGCCTACAAATATTATAATAATGAATACAAAACTAAATAGTGGAACTGACCTTTGTCGCTAGATATTGATTATCCGGTGCTTCTTTAATGAACTTCTCCACTTCATTAGGTGTTAAAACCTTGAATTTTCGACTGTAAAAGCCGTCTGAACGTCTTTTCAAGAATGCAGTTAGATTGGTGTACGCTTTGATGTCAATTGTATTTTTATTCTTCAAATGAAAAATGTCATGAGGTGAAAAAGGTAAGGTGGTTTTTAGGGATTTCGACGAATATGCAAAATAACATTAAGGATATTAATAATTATGGTAAAAATGATTCGGGCAAAAGAGTTTTAGGGCAATCATTACATTATGGAAAATGATTGTAATGGCAATTGATCGTTCGTATGCCCATTAGGACAAAACAGTTGGGGGAAATGATTTTAGGACAAACGATGTTAGGGATCGCGAGGTAGAGCCTAAATCCAGAGCATTAGGCGCGAATCGGGACGAGTGGAAATCGAGAGGAGAGGCCTTTGCCCAGCAGTGGGACACACTATAGGCTAGAAAAAAAAAAAAAAAAAAAAAAAAAAACAAACATGTTTGCATCTTTAAAAATCTCCACGCTTACCCACATTAAAAAAGTCAAAAGTATAGTTGGGTACTGACGTATAAAGTAAGGCTCAAAATACGCATATTAAATTTTTCCGCTAACTTAGCAGACATTAAAATTCAGATATGTATATCTTATGCACTAAAATCTATAGGTAAATAACTTCCATTATTTTGATTTTACGTTGGCTTTAGAACAAAACTAAGCAAAATTAAATGTATGAGTTTTTTCTTCAATTAACTTTTTAAACGGTTTCCAAGTTTGCTCCAAGCGAAAAATTATGAAAAATAAAACTATATTTTAAAATTATTTATTTGTATTGAATCCTTATAAGTCAGTCTAATTATTAGTATTTATTGTTATTAATGTTATTTATTGGCAAACACCATTAGTTTCTGAACGCAGGATAATAACCTCTCATACTGTATAGAAAAAAGTAGAATCTCACGATTGACCGTCACGTTCCAAATTCAAAAACTCTTTCCACGCTAGCGGATATAATGGACTTTTGGGCGCAGATTTTGAGCGATAAAGCAAGCCTTTCCGAGCCGGTGAGGTGAAAATACGTTTGTAGTGTCGAAATGGCAGGCACTTACTTTCTACCAATAGAATTTAATACGAGTGGGTCAATACCACTCGTTTTTAAATTTTCTATCGCTATTTCAAAACAGTATTTCAAAATTTTTGACAGTTTTCGAGTGAAAGAGTCGAGCGCTCGAAATTCAAAAATCGGTCCCCTGGTCTACTGCATCCTTCCTCTTGTGCCCATAAAACAACCGTGGTATTAGTAAATACACAATAAGAACAATATAAGATACGAGTAGGTACTGCAGCATTAATTGCATTAATCCTTGCAGAACTATTTAAATTCGTATGACTGTTTGCCTTATATTGCAGCGCCATCTAGCGCTTTATTACTGAAGTTCAGTAGTCGCGCTAGATGGCGCTGCAATATAAGGCAAACAAAAAAGTAAGCGCGTTTCCGATGGTGTGCATTTTCCTTATATACAACTTTACCGACGGGTTTTTCTGCTTTTGTGCTGTCCGGTTTTTATGAATGAAATTGGAGGAAGTTATTGAAATTTGAATTAGATTGTTCGAGAATGATTCTTCTTAATTGTCAAATCATCAGAAAACAAATAGGAGTCAAAGAGAATAGTTCTTGGAGAGTGAAGTGTTGTTTTTTTCCTTTGGTTTATTTGCTGAAAGTGTGAAGCGTGGTGTACCGTTTATAGGGTACAGACCTGAGTTCCTCGTCCACAGTTTTTGGTGTTAAGAACAACAGTTTTCGCGCTAGTGCATCAGCGTTTTCTCAAGCCCTGAGGCGAAGCTCGCCGGTGGTGGAACCAGTTGTGGTTGTTGACACACTGAGGGAAACGGAAGAACTTCCGCCTTTTTTTTCTAAAGGTCGGCACTCTCAAGCCCTGAGACGAAGCTCGCCGGTGGTGGAACCAGTTGTGGTTGTTGTCACACTGAGGGAAACGGAAGAGTTTCCGCCTTTTTCTGAAGGCCGGGTGCTGTTATAGCACACTGGCTTCCGGGTTTAGGCCCCAAGCCTAAGTTCGCGGTGGTTATTCCCCGAGGACTGATGCCAGTTCGAGTGCGCTGAGAGCCATCATCCGGAGTCTGCGAGCCGGAGGGAGAAGCGATCGGACTGTCCCGCTTACCAGTGCTTCCGGCTCTTGATCGAGAAAACCTCCGTCAGAGACGCCGCCAGGAGTTAAGTCGCGTTTAAAAGGACTCCCGAGAGTTCGGCGTGTATTCTCTTTTTGTTTGACCTTCTGTCAACGTTAGGGTCCTTTTTTAATGTGATTAATACCCGTGATATACTACCGTACCTTTACCGCCGAAATTTTCTGAACGATCGTTTGGATTTAATTTAGGCCCCAGCCACTCAATCATCACACAACCTTTACCAACACTTACCATCTCGTCGAACCCAGACGTTTTACATCCCTTTTTTGACGACCGGTTAGCCTAGTGGGTAGTGACGCTGCCTACGAAGCTGAAGGTCCTGGGTTCGAATCCCGGTAAGGGCAAATATTTGTGTGATGAGCATGAATATTTGTCTCTGAGTCATGGATGTTTTCTATATATTTAAGTATTTCTATCTATTAAATATATCGTCGTCTAGTGCCCATAACACAAGCCTTATTGAGCTTACTATGGGACTAGGTCGATTTGTGTAAGATTGTCCCCTAATATTTATTTATTTATTTATTTATTTATTATTTTTATAGTCGTGCTGGTCTGCCGACCGTAAATCACAATGTTTTGTCTATCATAGTCCAATCGTGTGCCGCAGCAACGGCCAGAGCACGGTTATACGTTCGGTATTGTATCGCAAAGTGTTGTTTAACATGACCTAATAAACCTGATCGCGTTAGGGTCGTGATGCTTTCTATGCCGCAGTTATATGTAATAATTTTAGGAAAATAAACAATAAATTAAGTTCGTATTCTTGTGTGAACCTTTTATTAAATTTTCACTACAGTATGTAGTAAGGTACAAAACATATGTAAACACTACTTACGTTTACATTATATTTTACCAATTAAATGTGATCTTTTAACTAGATCAAACGAGAACTCATTGTTATGTTTGTATAGAAGGAAATCGCATTGTAAATGGCCGACAAACGAACAAGAAGTAAGTGCCATAAGAAATTGGATGGTAGTTATATATTACAATACAGACTACCCTCCTCAATTATTCGTAGTTGTGATGTGACGAATATTACAAAATTAAACTGATGACGAATTTCAACCAACCTTTCGACTGTTATAATGGCCCAACGGTAACTAGACAGGTTTAAATCGACCTAAGTTATCATCACTCGAAGGTTTCGAGTTCAAATCTGCGCCCAGCCAAGTTATGGTGGGGAATCAGTGTTTTTGTAATTTATTCGATGTTTGGATATTTCCTCGTAGCGCAAACATAAGAAAAAGATGAATAAATCCACAAAAAAGTGTGACAAACAAAAAAGTGGCAACGCGCTGGAGTTGACTTCATAAATATAATGTAAAAATAATAGGTGGTATCCCACAAAAATACAGTTTTCAAAGACAAGAAAAACATAAATTTTATTTTTGCCAAGAACTTGCTTACAACGCCATCTAATGAAATCTCGCTAATCCTCTGAGGTTTAAATTAACATCCATACCTATATTACACGTCGTGCTCATAGATGGCGTAGGATTTGGCGGACAAGCGAATCTGTTTCTGCAATGACCATGCACTTATGCTGTCTGCTGTACAGTCAAAAACATTGATAAGGGTTTTTTTTCTAATTCATCCCTTGAAGGGGTTAAGATAAGGGTTGAAATTTCACATAAGTAATGTGTGATTTTTAATGATAAATTGTGGCTAGAAACATGAAAGCAGGACAGCAGGTTTCTTTTATAATATGTAGATCTATCCAGCAATATATTTTTTTTACCCCCTACAGGAGTGAAATAGGAGGTGTACCGAGAAGAACTTCTTTTAAAAACTTAGAAATAGGATAGTTCGGTTTTTTATTTATATTATAAACCATACAATTGACAGTGTTTTCATCAAAACTCATTCCCTAGGGGATGGAAAGGCCATATGGAAAACATAATGTGAGAGTTGAAATTTTGCGCATAGGCTCCTTTTATATAGTCAAACATCCTGAGTACCTACGGCGATTTCTGAAATTCATCCCCTAAAAGCGAAGGTATATAGTTTTTATCGTTTAGTGTAGAATGTGCAGAATACGAAATATTTGTTAGTAATACCAAGTAATTTATAATAGGGTTAGGTAGTTTCCTCATGTTAAAATCGATAACGGAATGTTGCTAAATGGATAGTAAACCACCAAATTATTGTAATAAAAAATGTATAAATTACAAAATATAATTAAAATCATAAAAAGATATGGATATCTGAGGGACACAACTGAACCCTAACCTAACCGACCTAAAACAGAGTTCGCTTGTGTGAGTTGTTTGATAGCCGTGCAGCGAGTAGTCGACGCCATCCCGCTGCGCGGGGTGTCTATTTCTGATCTGAGGGACACAAGTAAACCCTAACCCAACCGACCTAAAACAGAGTTCGCTTATAACAAGCCATTTTTGTCCGCCCTGATAATGCACGACCCAATAATCCGCGTCCCAAAAGTGGACACGGGTTGTCGGGCCGTACATTATTTGACAAATGAGTTTTAGGGCAATCATTACATTATGAATAAGTAATAGTACATTATGATACAAGTGTGCTATGTTGGTTATTACACTCGAGTCGGTTTTTAAGCCTGAGCCGAAGGCGAAGGCTTAATGGAGACGAAAAGTGTAATGACCAATGCTCACGTGTTTCATACGACGTTTTTCAACACACTTGCGAGGAAAAGTAAATAAAAGTTCACATTTATTTAAAAACTTTAATTATTGAAACAGTTATTAAAAGTACAATTATTGAAATGATATGCTACCGCCTTATGAGGCATTTGTACTGTATGTTTAATTGTATTATTAATTATTTCATTGCTTTGTTCTTGGGTAACTGTAAATGTCTGAAAGGAGGTAGAAGAACATTGCGTTTCATCATTAGCAAACGTATGAAATCCCAAATCATCATTGGCATATGAGGTGGAAGGACGCGGTTCAGGGCAGAACTTCTTGGATTGTGGCTCCAAATGGATTGCTTGTGTTATTTTGGCACTTATGTCGGCTTTATTTTGGATGGAGTCCTCAATATATGACTCGGCGACATTATTAGATCGCCATCCCCCATGGCGTTTTAAAGTCAATATATCGGCTCCTGAATTAGCCAGCAATGTAGCTGAAGTCCGCCTAAAACTGTCTCCGGTGTAAGCGTCAGCCTGTGGTAAGCCTAAAAACTTGGCAATTTGTTCACTCATGCACGAGCCTATCGGCTGACTCGTGCATTTGCCGTTTTGAAAATTTTGGAAGAACCGGTCAGATTTTCCTTTTGTTGAACGTAAACTTTCATATTTTTTCACTATTTCATAAAATGGTCCGTGAATAGTAAATGACCGAGGAATTTTATTTTTAGTGTTCGGAATTTTGACAAGTAGCATCTCTCCGTGATTCTCTATATCTTTTGTCGTAATGTTGTTTAATTCCTGACGCCTACAGGCACCAGTAATTCCGAATATTAATGCGACCTGAAAATAAATAAAATCATAATTAAGTTATAATAATCGTACTTAGTTCCTATTATATCAACACTCACAATACCGCCTACAAATATTATAATAATGAATACAAAACTAAATAGTGGAACTGACCTTTGTCGCTAGATATTGATTATCCGGTGCTTCTTTAATGAACTTCTCCACTTCATTAGGTGTTAAAACCTTGAATTTTCGACTGTAAAAGCCGTCTGAACGTCTTTTCAAGAATGCAGTTAGATTGGTGTACGCTTTGATGTCAATTGTATTTTTATTCTTCAAATGAAAAATGTCATGAGGTGAAAAAGGTAAGGTGGTTTTTAGGGATTTCGACGAATATGCAAAATAACATTAAGGATATTAATAATTATGGTAAAAATGATTCGGGCAAAAGAGTTTTAGGGCAATCATTACATTATGGAAAATGATTGTAATGGCAATTGATCGTTCGTATGCCCATTAGGACAAAACAGTTGGGGGAAATGATTTTAGGACAAACGATGTTAGGGATCGCGAGGTAGAGCCTAAATCCAGAGCATTAGGACGCCAACGGAACCAGTTGTAGTATTTTTTTTTTAATGGCAATCGTCTTTTGACATTTTTGCCAGCTTCACGTCAATTTCATATTTCAAAACGCTATGCGGATAAATCAATTTCACACATCATCATCAACATCATCATTCATCACTTCATGAATTCAATGTGTCAATGTGTTGTTGTGTTGTGTGTGTGTGGTGTGTGTGTGTTGAATGTTTCATTTTGGACAGATCAAGATCAGTGCTGAAAAAAACGCCTGATTTCCTACGGTTGACCAGTTGGTTAACTATTGAACAACTTTATTGTATTTATATTAAATTGTTTTTTTTTTTCATAGCTATGGCATGTTTAGATACCCCACTCACTAGTTTATGGTTCATATTGCCTAGTTTTCAATAGTTGACCAGTGGTTTGACATTGGTACTCTTCATACAAAAAAGATTTTCATAAGATTGACCAAACCCGTTAAAAATAATTTTCATCTCTCATACTATTACTATTTAAAGTAGGTTATTGTTTATCTTAACAGCGGGTTGAAAGTGAGACATGTCGCCCCTAGGGTTGAAAAGTGATAAAAAATAATAAAGCAATGGCAGAAACCTATACAGCCACAGTTTCAGAAAATTTTACTGATTTTGAAACTTGACAATCATGCGTTATTTTTTTAAATATTGATAATAGATTAATTATTTTATGACTAAATATAAATATAGTTTTATAGTTATTCCTAATGTGACTATTAAGACTGATATGAAACTTTGATTGATCTCATTTAGTCTAGAAGTTTTCTTAGTTTTTAATAAAGATAATTATATAAAAAACCCTTTCATTGTCTTATTTCTTATTTTTCGCTGTCGTTTTGAAAATTGGTACATTTTTGGTACAAACCCTAACAACAACTGGGGCCGGCTGGTCGATCTAAACATTCCAGAATTTAAACTTTAGTGATTTCCTTTTGAACCATTACTTTTAATTACATAATGTAACAGATATAACTGGTAATAGGTATAAGTCGATACTATTTTGCGTAACAATACTTTAAAGTCAACATTTCTCCTTAACTGGTTTGAGACCGGAGCACTCACCCTTTACAATTGATTTGGTCACTAAATTAGAAAGAGATGTTTACTCGCACAGGGAAGTCTCCCTCTCTTTCTAATCATCTATTTCTAGTTAAAACACAGAAAGAGACGGATATTTTATTTAACGCGCGGTGGTGCTGATATACAAACCTACAAATCGACTATGAATACGAGGTTGGAAATTATTGTATCATCCCCATTGCTTACCATCGACAACATGGTCAATTCATTTTCATGAACATATTTCCAACGAGATATAGGTATTTTCTAGATTAAAATCAGACAATTGCGACGCAGGACCCTGGTAGCAGCTATATCAACAAAACTAATTATGTCTACGCCAATTTTTAGATTGAAGGCCGCCTTTTTATAAATAGAATATCATTCCAATCCATTTTTGAGTGTAATGAGAACTCAAGAACCAAAACGACGGTTGGAGAGTAGCAAAGGGGGTCCCGACACTTAAAAAAATTTCAACGGTTGTGGTGTCATTATGACACCTATTTTTTATGATTGTAGAATACGCTGAAATAAGCGTGTTATGTATGGACAACTTTTTTCTAAACTTGATAATTATCGAGATATAGACTCCTAAATCGACGAGGTTTTTTCAACCGACTCGGATGGCGGATAGGTTAGAAGACAGCGGCAGGAGCTCTGAAGATTTTCAAGAACGACTTCACAAGACATGAATGATGATGTCAATTCAAAAACCAAATCCTACGCCATTTCTTAACACAAGGGATCTGAGCCAACCGCGCTCCAAAGAAGACGCAGCCACCACCACGAATTATTTATTTCCTTACGTTGACGTCAAATATATGTTTAAATACCTACTTATTCCATATTGTATACGAAAAGACTGAACAATAAATTCGACATCTGACACAAACGACAACACAATCCATTTACATTTTATAGAACGCGTCAGTCAAAGAAGCGATTGTATTTTTTTTATCTAAGTGGCCAGTATGGTCGATAAGTTCAACAAGAAAGTTTATATTCTAATTTCTAAAGTACAAATTTAATAATCAATACTTTATTATGCCCATAAACCACAAACTTATAGGTCCATGTAATTATAAACAACAAAATACAGAAACTACCAAACGTAGTCAAAAATCAATGATAACAATAAAATGGGCTCTACAAACCATACAATTACGAAAATTTAAAAATATCACAATCATGAGACAGTGCTTTGGTATGGCAATATTATTTTTACTAAATGGTAGGTATCCCTAAATTTGTCAGCCCCAATTTCTGACAAATTGTGGCAATGTAGGGTTACCATTTAGTAAAAAAGTTTGACTCAAAACGCGTTTTTATAGCACTTAACCTTTAAAATACAATATCTTTAATAAATATGTGTTTTTGTGGACAGGCCAATTACAAATGATTATATAATATTTTAAATATTTTACTTCAAATTTATCTGACAGAAAACTTGGCTGATCATAAATATGTCCATGGTCCAAATTGTGTTGATTGATACAATTTACCAGTACCAAAGAACCACTACGTTTTACGTTCACCAGCCCCCCTAGCACACTAGGTTTTATGTCCGACATAAAGCATTTGTCCCTCTTGCACTCGCATATTGGCCAGAATGGGACGAATGCTTTATGTCCGACATAAAACCTAGTGTGCTAGGGGGGCAGTACAACTCGTTTGACAGTTGGATGAGCAGCACAACATGCCTCCAGACGATAGCAATTAGTCAGTTTCTGATCAATTGGGGCTGTTAAATCATTTATTTATTGACAAACGTGATATTACAGTAATAACCAATGCGTCACGAAACTAAAAACAACAAATAATACTATTTTCTCAAACATGCTCGGAAATGTACGCGTTAATATCACGAAATGAAGACGTGAAGTTTCTTGTTTATGGCTCCCTACATTACTTCTTGGCCTGACGCCAAGAAGTAATGTATGAAAACCCTAAGTAAAACTATTATTGTCCGCTACTCTAACTTTTTAAATTTGCTTACTAATATTAACCCCAATCTCGCCCAGCAATCCCTTACTTCACGGCCTCTGCAGTAATCTACTATTTCTCAAACATGCTCGGAAATGTATGCGTTAATATCACGAAATGAAGACGTGAAGTTTCTTGTTTATGGCTCCCTACATTACTTCTTGGCCTTACGCCAAGAAGTAATCTATGAAAACCCTAAGTAAAACCATTATTGTCCGCTACTCTAACTTTTTAAATTTGCTTACTAATATTAAACTGACAAAGGAAAATTTACATACTGCCAACCACCACTAGACACTGTAAGCATACTTGCTTCATAAAAAAAATAAAAAAAATCTATGGTACTATACTTTATGTGCGGTTAAACATGGTGCTCGAACGGCTTGTTCAAATGGCATGTTTAAAAAATAAAAAAGGCGCAAATTACCTATTATTTAATTGATTACCTAGTATTTATTTTAATTTTAATATTTCCTCACATCGTTTGAGAAAAGTACTATACAATCCTCGGCCGGAACAGGGATTGCTGGACTCGTTGTATTCGGCCTCGTCTACGACTCGGCCGTCTACCCCAATCTCGTCCAGCAATCCCTTACTTCACGGCCTCTGCAGTAATCTACTATTAGACGACGAAACGGCGTGGCCCCGTTGCATCGTCATCTCCGGTGTAGGATTCGGCAGATTGCCCCGGAACCGTTGAAACACGACACCCTTCGGCCAGAAGTCAGCACATGCGATGGTCTCCTGCAGCGGCCGCGGCACGCGCACCACAAACGAGCCGAAGTGCACATACTCGTATTATAGCCGTCGTGTTTAGGCTTTTTGGAACTCTATCAAGAATTAGTTCATGACTGTGCATAAAAAAATACAGCAGGCCATACAATATCTCTGTGAATCCTCCCTGTGAATATAGCAAGTATTTCTCATCTTTGCCAAATCATTTTGTTGACAGGAAAATTCAGTTTCCACCATTTTTCACGTGTAAAAGTTTGCAGCATTGCAGTAACCACGTGTTGCCATTACTAGCAAGTACCAGGGCAACAGAAAAATGAAAGAGTGTAGCAGCGTGGGAGCCAGCAGTTGCACCAATCCTGCCGTAATCTTCAGTACCACCCCAGTCCAATTTGGGCTTTAGTTACTACGGTATTAAGTTGGAAATCGCGGTGCATTTTGTTTGGAGTTAAAACTTTGTCGTTATGAGGACTGTTTGGACTGAACTGATTATCGCCCGTGGCTGTCAGTTTTATTTCTCGCAATTGCTTCGCTTTTGTGAGGTCTTTGTTGAATTCATTTGTTTGTTTTTTTGTGAGATTTCGCCCTCGATCTCACGCGATATCTTAGTTACGCGAAAATCGGAATTCATGTGTATATAAAAACAAATATTACAAACATCCAATGTTCGCAAAAATGGCGTCGTCCCAGTTGCATCCTTATTTAAAGGTAAAAGAGCCAGAAGTACGTTAGTACAAGCGAACGAAAACCTATACAAGGTGTATTTTATTATACTGAAAACCTCAGACACCCCAACTGAGTTTTTTAATCCTTAATAAGATTAATACGTCCATTTACAAATACGTTAATTATTTCAAAAGATATTCGTTGGTTTTCTTTATCAAGCAGATCTACTTGATTCGTAACTCTACACTTGTAATCACTAATCAGTACTTGTCAGTGACGTAGATCCAACATCCAACCTCACAACAACATCCTCCAACATTTCTCTGATTCGCGTATGTTGCCTTCGTAACTTTTAGACCCGGCACAATAAAAAAATATGGGTGCCAAAACGATGCCAGGCGTTTAGTTAGTTCGAACATGCGCTATCGGGTTTTAGGCACGTGTTTGGGTAGAAATTTGGGAGGTAGCATCTTATGGTTTTTTCTTTCGCTGGTTAGTACTTACCCATTAAGGTGGTAATTTGTTGAAACCTGGGTTGAAAGAGCTTAATTTAATAAGTTTCACAGTTACCACCGTCATCAACTTCTTTGTATGACCAGATGTCCGGATGTCCCGCTTTGTGAGCAGGTTCGTTATTTATATAGATTTTTTTGGCGAGTATTTTTTTGGAAAAAAAAAATAACAAATTATTTTCTTCAAAAAAAACATTTTTTTGAGTTTTGAATAAACGACTCGACAACAAAAGTCTATATATAACCGCATACGCAAAAATCGACGTGGAGTTTTTGCGGATGCGTATGTACTCCAGTTCGCGACAAGAAAGGGCGTGTTAGGTGTTTTGGTCATTAGTGAATAAGTCTTCATTTCGTTTCTGTGATCCGACGACACGCCGTGGTCGCTCAGCGCGGCTATCACAACGTTTCTGTAATCCGACGACTCGCCGTGTTCGCTCAGCGCGGCTATCACAACGTTTCTGTAATCCGACGACTCGCCGTGTTCGCTCAGCGCGGCTATCACAACGTTTCTGTAATCCGACGACTCGCCGTGTTCGCTCAGCACAGCTATCACAACGTTTCTGTAATCCGACGACTCGCCGTGTTCGCTCAGCACGGCTATCACAACGTTTCTGTAATCCGACGACTCGCCGTGTTCGCTCAGCACGGCTATCACAACGTTTCTGTAATCCGACGACTCGCCATGTTCGCTCAGCACAGCTATCACAACGTTTCTGTAATCCGACAACTCACCGTGTTCGCTAGCACGGCTATCACAACGTTTCTGATGTAATCTGACGAGTCGCCGTGTTCGCTCAGCTCGGCTATCACAACGAGCGACGGCGCGCGAGCTCTCTCTATTTTTCTCGCACAATACCTCTCTTTCCAAGTGTTCTAATAAGAGAGAGACGGATACTCTTATGACAGCCGTGCTGGTGATGCGTTAGGTTTGCAACGATTGTAAATCAGTCGCAACGTGTTGGAGTACTGCGTGACCGAATAGACGTTGCTTGTTTGTACTTTTGGGTGTTTGGCCCCAAAATCCGCATTCGCATCCGCGACATCCCAGAACTGAATCGACAAAAAACATCTGTATAATTCTTGAACCTGCTCACAAAAATTCTCGAGAATCGGTTGAGAAGTGCGACCTGTAGAGAATTTCCTCCAAAGCTGAAGCAAAGAACTTCGCTTCGCTCGCTCGTTCAATAAAAGCAAAATTAGCTGGTCTGACAGCAACGCTATGTGTGCTACGCCAAATTACGCCATCCCGTGTTGCAACATTTTCCCGTCTTGTGGAAATTGCTCGTAGAGGCATGACTCACATTCACTGCCAAGAGTCGCTACGCGCTACGCTCGTAGCCGATCTGGTGGTTTTCCTGGCGGAAAGCGACTACGGCGTAGGCGCCCCCTAGGTGGGTTCCTGGCAATAACTGGGCATTGTGTGGATCATATGTAATGCTTCGTGTTACGCCTACGCGACATGACTCGTATGCGGGTCATTGGCCTCGAATGGGTTAACTACCTGTGCGCGGCCTTTTGTCCCAATCAGTTTAACCGTCATCGTCAGTAACAAACATACAATCTTTCACAAAAATCGTGTCAAGTGCAAAAATATGGTTCGATTGAATCCTGCCAGTATAAAGAGCCATGGGACATATTTATGAGTAAGTTGTATGCAACCATATTCATACTCATACTCATGCTCATTTCATACTTATACACTTGACTAATAATATAATAGGTCTCCCAACGCGTCGGGCGACGCGCCGTGAGGTTACGCAACAGTCGTCACCTCTAGCCGCAGGTACCAGAGCGGCATGACTACTCAAGTGATTACAGCGGAATCTTGTAAGTGTGGCCCGTCCGGCTTAGAAGCCATACGGGGGTGGAAATCAAGGTATTTAGCGCAACGTGTTTTTGGTGCGTTTGCTACGGTAGATAAACGAGCATAATGTGCATATGGTGGGATACTAAAGGAACCGTAAGCGCATTGCCGATTCTTTATTGATTTGAGGATTCGCTTTGTTTAAAGCTACTCAGTCTCACTGCGGTGCGTCCTCGAGAGCTCTGGCAACCTCACTCACTAGCACTACACCAGGAACGCATACTGTGGTGTTATTAATGTTATCATGGCTGCGGTGTTCTGAAAAATGAAGGTATTTCTGCAGCAAATGATATTGCCCAACTAATCTTCGTACGCTGCTTTGATTTGAATTTGTATGAAAATGCCCTACCTTCCAACAACTTCAAATGTGATAAATTGATCATATCTAATGGTTACACTACAATTTACACGATAAAATGAAGTTAGCTTGAAAATCCGTGATAAAACCATCTCAATCGGTTCGAGCACACGTTGCATCTCAATCGCAGAATAGTCATATATCCTGAGTGAGAGATTTCGAGAAATATGGAAATTAGTATTTATTCGATATTGAATTTTTTCGAGATATTTCCAATTCAAACGGACGGAGAATGTTCACCCTCCTAGCGTTTTTCCCGGAAATGCCCCTAAAGGAGCTCGGGGTCCGCTTTGACATCTAATCCCAAGATTTGGCATATAGGCACTAGTTTTACGAAAGCGACTGCCATCTGCCCTTCCAACCCAGAGGGAAAACTAGACCTTATTGGACATGGTGCATGGGCAAATTTTCACAGCAGTGCACTAGTGTTACAAAATTACAAATCGTTGCGACGAAATAATGCCTCTGCACGTAGAACGCCATCTAGCGAGCTTTATTGGAAACAAATGGCTCGCTCGTCCTTGAGGCTTCCGCTTTTCCATACAGCGCCATCTGTGCTCGCTTTTTCGAACTACGTGAGTTCTGTTTTCAGTTCGTCCATTGCAGATGCTTTGCTAGTTTATGTTGATAATTCGCAACCCGTAGGGGGCGCTGTGAAGGCAAAGTTTTAGCGACATTAAAGTATTTTTAATGCTTTTGCTATATGTATACGAAAACTATTAGGTCCATATTGAGGGTGGGGTCGTTTCTTCATTCATTAAAATATAGATTTTACTATAATAGTGTGTTATGAATAGTCATGATACCTAATTTGAGTTGTGGTATACTATGACAAAGTTACTTTCCCGTATCCTATTTCTTCTTTTTTAGGGTTCCGTAGTCAATGTCCGTCCGTCCGTCTGTGGCTTAGCCCAGTGACGCTTACTACTACTAGAAAGCTGTAATCGGCATGGATATATATGTACTTATAATATAAATTAATCACGCAGACTTAAAGGTAGAATGACATATGGAAAAAAAATGGGTACCCTACACAAAGGTGTACTTATTTGTTTTTTTACTCGGTAAACATGTGTTGAGGTATCGTTGGAAAGTATGTTCAAAAATAAGATGGATCTTTAAAAACTATTTTTCTATTTCATTAACCTGCAGTGATTGTTTTCATATATCCATTAGTGACCATTTAGCCGGCAGGATACAAGACCTTGGAGTGAACGCTCAGGGCGCGCCCAAGGGTCGCATTACCCGCCAATCTGCGGACTAACACGGGTTGTTTATTAAAGGCCTGTAATTGTGCTGTTGATCGCGAACTCCAAATTGGCGGTGATTACACCCGATGTTTTACCATTTGATATTACGCGCTTTTGTTCGAGTTTTGGTTGTTTATAGACACTTATATGATGCGAGGGGTTGTTGAAGTTTGATGGAGCGCTTGATTTTAGGGCCAATTCGGCTCCTTAAATTAAGAGGGTGAGAGTTATATTAAGTCTCACTTTTTTTTGGACATTACGTTGTGTACGTGAGAGACATATCATATATACATACCCACACGTCTGTGGCACAAATTCTAGTACAAGGAAGCTCTGAAAGCACTAGAGCGCGTCTCGCTATTCTGTAACTTGTTTTAATCAGACGTCACCCACAAATATATTTTGACGCTGCGAGCATTCAGAAGTCTAATTTCGTTAGGCGTGACGGGTGAGGAGAGGCGCATTAGCGCGTTCCGAATAACAGCCTAGCTCACCAAAACCATGGTAAGGTAACGTCCTAGTCCTCGACGTTGTGCTAGTGTAAGACTTTAAGTCAAGGTAACATGGCTTGGTAACGAGGTAAAGGTTGCGGGAGTCCGCTGGACGCGGGTGGCGCGCGACTGGTCACTTTGGCACTCTTTGGGCGAGCCCTATTTCCAGCAGTGGACGTCTTTCGGCTGATATGATGATGATGAAAGTGGTATCCCAACTTTGCTACACCTGAGCTCGTTTTAAAACCAGTTCTATGAGGCGCACGGGCGGCACGCGGACTGGTGTACTGCCGACTCCCCCGACTTGCAATTACGCTTACAGTAAGATTACTCTTAGTTTGCCTTCATTTAATTTTCAACTTTAATGTCATACAAATAAAGCAATTTTCATAATACTGTTACCCACGTCTACCGATTAAGAAAGACCTACTCAATTTGTATGAGGTTAAAGTTGAAAATTAAATGAAGGCAAACTATCTGTCAGTGGTAAACCCCAAATAATTCTACTGTACCGTTTCGACGCATGTCAGTGAGTGCGTGCCAACGCGTTGCGACCGAGTCAAAACTGCACTCAATGGAATGGTTCATTCCACCAATGTATAGTCGAGGAATGAAAAGGTTGACCACTTTTCGGTCTTATTTCAAAGTCAGGTGCAAAAGTGATCAACCTTTTCATTCCGCGACTGTACACGAAGAACCCGGGAGGATTTATTGTCATTCAGCACAAATGGAAATGGAAAATGCACAACTCGAAATCCGTCCGATTAAATAATGTTCATTTTTGTTTCATTTAATTTTCATTTAATTTCAATCATGCTAAAAAAATACGTACGTAGAAAGAAATAGGTACTTGTAACTACGTCCATACGTAATTACGTATACCTACTCCAAAAATATGAGCAATCGGAAATACGTCATATATGTATATGCATTTTGTACAAAATAGTCGATTGTCATGTTGTATTTAAATATGAAGCTATTTCAAACTGCTCTACATACTCTTTTTTTAGTATTATGATCTTAATTTTCATTTATTATAATTATTTCTAATTATCTATGTAATGTCTCGGCCAAACATGCAATAGATGGACTCGTCTCTTCTTCGAGGTCCATCTATTGCCAACTTTCTAGTCTCTACAACAATGTACTGGACTTCGCTAGCTTGTGCCATTTTTAGGGTTCCGTAGTTCACAAGGAACCCTTATAGATTTGCCATGTCCGTCCGTCGGTCTTCGGCTTTGTAAAAAAAATCGTGGCAGTAGTACATAATATAATGAATTTCAAAGGAAAAGCTAAAATGTAAAGGCCAACTTTCGTACAAATTTGGCCGACGCAACCGCACCATTTAGTTGGCGCGCGCCTGTCGATGTAACTAAGACAGACAGGCAACTACGAACCCTACACTGCGCGTCGCCCGACACGCACCTGGCCGATTTTTTATACTACGATAGTGGAAAACCTTGCTACGGCGGCCTGCCTAATGTGTGCCGCTGAGTTGTAACCGTCTCGTGACAAATATGTATGAGTGTATGCGTCTACAATTTGTTGTGATGTTTCTTGTCACGAATAAATATTTTCTTTCTCTCTTTCTTAACACTTTCACTGCCAAGAACCCGCTCCGCGGGTGCCTACGCCGTAGTCGCTTTCTGCTACATACGAGGACAACCGTGGGATCGGCTACGAGCGTAGCGCGTAGCGATTCTCGGCAGTGAATGTGCTACGAGTAATGGTAAGATACCGTAGCGTATAGAAACTAGCGATGCTTGAAGAGTCCAAGCGCGGTGCCGACTCTTTATTGACTACGTACAATGCTTGCTGAAGCTCTGGTGACCTCACACGGCGCACCTACAGAGCAGCAATGGTGTTCTGGCTGCGGTCTACTGTAAGGCGGAGGTACTTCCCCAGGTGGGCTGCACCAAATATGAACGAGATGATCATGATTCCTCTTGTTTTATAGATTATTTCACTAGTATAAAACGTGTCCCAAAAGTCAACGTCACGCCGAAAACGGGTGAAAGGCCGAGTTATCAATAAAAAAAAAACAATTCTACTATTCAGAAACATTAAAGGCTCTAAATATATATCTACACAGTCTTCAGTACAGTCAGTTAAAGTTAGTTTGTTTAACGTGTTAAGTACACAAGTCATTTTGAACCCCCGACGCAGAGGGATGTTATAAGTTTCATAGGTGCATTTAATATGCCTAAATTGAAGAATAAATAACTTTGACTTAACGTCTCTGTGTATCTGTCTGTGGTATCGTAGCTCCCAAACGGATGGACGGATTTGAATTTGGTTTTTATTCGAAAGCTGATGTGATCGAGATGGTTCTTAGCTACGTTTCAACAAAATCGGTTCTGCCGTTTTTGAGATATTGATCTTTGAAATGAAAATGTGGGGGGTTTTTCAACTTTTCTAATATTCAAACGGACGCACTGTTATTTAATTTACAGAAGGGTTATTTATGAATACGGGCATTTGTTTTAAATTACAATTAAAGGCGAGATTTCTAGCCGTAGTTCTTATAGAATCATCATATTTTTGAAAATGCCTGCATTTTTTCTAAATAGTCGAGTTACTTTTTTTTGTTTTTTTTTTCATAAGTGGCTAGGCTGGCTTCCTTAGCTAATCACCTGCTTTCAGCTTAACTTTGACTTTTGCAACACCCTGTAGAGCATTGGACTTTCAGGATGTTACATGGGCTATAAGTTTATCCCGCGACTTGGACTGGGTTCTATGTAATGCACGAGTCGTTAGCTAGTAGTCATAAAAAAATGAAACGAGGGTAATAAAAAAACATTATTTAATTTCAAAATGTCTAGATCTAGTGCTAAAGCTTTACAATGAGATCTACGTTCAAAGAGGATTCTATACTTAAAACTAAGATAATAATTCCTACTCTAATAGGACTATAATACTAGTTCTATACTCACTCTTATTCCAAGAAACAAATATGTTTTATAGTTATATCAACGTACATACGTTACGTATTTTTGGTCGAAGCAATAATAACAAATGGAACAAGCTGTTATTTCCGACTGTACAGATTTTTTTGCACATTCATTAACCCCTAATTAGTGGGTTCTAACGAGTGCAACCACGACGATTTAACTTGTATAATTGAAGAGTTCCTGTGCCTTACAGCTTCATTAACTCATCTGTTTAACATAATTATACAAAAAAACTCATTTGATGGAAGCGGGTCGAATTTGACAAGATTGGCACCAATAAATATACTACGAATATCCATACGAAAATTCGTTAGAATTTAAACAAAATCTTGTGTACAGTCAGCATCACATAGTTAGGAGCAACCAAAGTAACCAAATATATCGTAACACTTCCTTATTCCTATAGTAATAAATATGTGTTCCGATATATTTGGCTACTTTGGCTGCTACTAACTATATGATGCTGACTGTACATTCAGTGCTAAAGATTTTGTAGCTCTAAAGCTAGTAGCCAATACCGCGAATCGTCTGCTTTGTAGAAGAGTGCGGCTGCCAGCAGCGTTCATCTAGTGGGGTGTTGGGACCGAGAGTGTGTTATTGTTTTTTTTACGGAATTTACTTACATATTTTATTCATTTGTAATTCAACAGAGCAATTCCTTGCTTAGCGACACTAGTAGTACATTTCAATTGTTTAAACACAAGATGAGTAAGTGCTAACTAGTAAATGAGAATTTACATTTCCTTCAAATACATAATTTTATATTACTTAAATCATAATTTAATTTGTATATCTAAAGCTTTTATTTACAAGCGCCAATAAAATGTATTTTATTAAAATGTTAATATCTGTCTCTTTGATCAGTAAAAGAGGGACGAAAAACAACACAGGCTTATTAAGTTTTATAAAAAGGGGCATACTTCGCTGTATAATAGTATTGTACAATTTTACGTACATAGTGCCGACACATTTACTATAAACTTACAAAAGAAATACCGACTTCGGTAGAAGAGTGCTGGTCTAGAACGAAGTGGTTTGGTTCTCACCGCAGATCGGGTTCTTTACCCGATCTGGGGGCTTATGAGGAATGCCTACCTGCGATTTTCCCATACAAACGCTCTCGACTGTTTCCTCTCTGGTTTTTGAACATAGAGCAATGTTTTTTTCAAATAAGATCAATATCATCAATATCTATGCCGCTATGTTTTGCTTTTATGGATATTTTTATTTTAAAGAAGCGCCTTGAAAATCGCAAAAACGGCTTAATTGCCAAAAAAGGCGCAGTATACAAATATAACAACAAATATCAAAAAAATCAAAACATAGCGGCGTAGATTATTTCTTCTTCTTGCAGTTTCAAAAATTTTATAATGATTGGTTGCGTTTTGGATGAGGAAACAGTCGAGAGCAAAACCTCGATTTTTGAGTTTTTTGCGTGGGATTTTTAGTCCGAGCTGCAGTTGTCCTTATCGCACGAATTGGAGGCGGAGTCCACAGCAGCGCGACAGAAACACTGCGTCAAAAATTCGAGATTTGAAAAGTTGCTCAGCTCTTATGGTGCGTACTTCGATAGCGTTTACGTGTCCCTGTGCCCCCTGTGTTTGTTTTTGTCGCCTATACATCAACACATGAGATACCAGGATAACATAAATAAGTAGTAGTGTCTGTCGTGCGAGCTCACAGATGACAGTGCATGTAGGTGGGGTAGGGGGGCAACAGCGTGCAAGCGAGAGGCAAGGCATGGACATCTCGCTCGCCCCCGTTAGCTGCTTGCGCTCGCAACTGCTCCAGACGGAGCTGATTCTGACGCTTCCATTTTGTTCTAGAAAAAAACGGCATATTGAGATTTTGTTGTAAGGGTACGATATAAGTAATGTTCCTTACGGCTCAGTCATGACTTCGGCAGCGGCTACGGTGCGATACGTGAGAGATCGGAGCGCAGCCTCTCGCTCCCTCGTATTGCGCTCCGCTGCCGCTGACCCCACCCGCTGTAAGTCATGGCCGATACCATAAGTGATGGATAGTATAGCTAGTGCGCGGTCTTATGCGTGCCGAGCTGATCACCACTACGCCCTAGTGATTAGGATAGCAGCATCGAAAGGAACTCACCGCTGGTTCCGATACCAGGTCTTGCCCACCAGGCCCGCTTGGGTCAGGCCCGCGTTCTGCCATGCGACATCTCTCCTTAAAGTATACATATAATGCCCATCCCATGGTCAAACCCCTGATCACCAGTACGTCGTGGGGTACTAGGGTAGCATCATCAAAAAGAACTCACTGCCGATTCTGATACCAGGTCTTGACCTGTGTCTCGCTCAGGCTGAGCGCAATCAGTGACGTCCCCGCGCCCGCGGTCGGCCACGCTGCATACAGTCGATTATGGCTATAATAGAGAGCCCGTCCCATCGTCCCACCCATGGATTTCGCGTTGCACCGCTAGCACAATACGAACGCAAACTGTCTCGAGCAATTCGCGCCTGAATTAGACTGACTACCCGTCTTCTGAGTGTTCTAATTAGAAAGAGACGGATAGTCTCTCTCGCATTGATAGTCGTGGGGTACTAGGGCAGCAGCATCACAAAGAGCTCTAACTCACCGCCGATTCTGATACCAGGTCTTGACCTGCGTCTCGCTCAGGCTGAGCGCGTCAGCAACGTCTCCGCGGTCGGCCACGCTCAGGTACTTCTGGCAGCGGAACTTGCGCTCTAGGTACGCGAGCTGCGCATGCGTGAAGGCGGTGCGGCGGCGCCGAGGCTTGCGCGACGAGCTGGCTCGGGGCTGCCGATCTGTGGACAGATGCTTGGTAAACTTAACCCTGTCTATACTCTCTACTATGTACTATTTCACGCCACTGCTCGGAAATGTGGCAAAAGATGGTTAGAATTCAGGCTTCAAAGCTGAGGTTAGTTGGACGTCGCACGAACAGATCATCTATGAGTTCAAACTGTCCAACAATAACATTGTTGGACAGTTTGAACAGCGATTCGCTCAATCACAGCTCCCCACGCTTCGGCCGCGCTAAAGTGTTTCATAATTATTTGCAATTTCCTCGCAGTAGGCGTGAAAAGCACTATATAATGTCTTGGCCAAAAGTTCAATAGATGGACTCGTCTCCTTCGAGGTCCTCACCTAGCGGCTCGGACCTCGAACCCACTCGTCCATCTATTGCCTACTTTCTAGCCTTTACAACAATGTACTATAGTTACAAAATAGTAAATTCTTTTTTGACTTTTCCTACATTCAAGGGCACCAATATGTAAATACCCTTATCACGAAACAAATTATTTTAATTAAATATTTTGTTTTCGTGTTATTTTTAACGAGGAAGTTACCCCGATCATTTTATAATCGATATGATACAGAGAAAGAATATAATGGAAAAATAAACCATCTTCGTCTGTAGCCCCCGACAGGACTCGAACCTGCGACCTTTCTATTAACGCTAGACTGCTCTACCAACTGAGCTACGTGGACATTGACTTACGCTGCGTATTTCTGCATTACATTCCCGCTAAGACTAGCGCCCTCTGTATCGTGTTATAGACTTGTTTCACAGCCTTGGCACACCTCTAAACCACCAATATGTATTTCAAAGTTTCATAAATATGTTGTAGTATACTTATTGTTACAGAAATAAGGTCTACCTTCATATTTTTGAGACTTTGTGGTGTATGCATAATGGTGCCTTGACTGTACTACGGAAAAACTAAACTAGAAAACTGTGTCTTTCCCGCTATTCAAATATTTAAAGGCAGTGATAACAAATGCCAATTATAGTTTTTATGCATCTAAATTGTTGACCAAGCTTAGAATACCGACTATTCGGCGCCCGGTGCCCGTACAGTTATAGAAATGGCACTAGTCGCGCGATTACGCGGATAATAATGATGTTATTGCAGCACGGCTATCGCAAGACGGCGCGCGAGCTCTCTCGTTTTTTCTCGCACTATCCGTCTCTCTCTTATTAGAACACTGAGAGCAAGAGGTATAGTGCGAGAAAAATCGAGTGTATGTCGCGGCCGTCTCATGATAGACGTGCTGGTGAATACACTTGTCGCTTACCACCATTCGTCATATTCAGAGGTTAGGCATCAGAGCTGTTATTCGCTACGCGCTAATGCGGCTCACCCCGCCGGTCACCCGTCACGAAACTAGACCTCTCTACGCTTAATTACTACGCATCACGGTGTCAAAATATATTTTCTCAAACACGCAATGAAATATTGACGTTCTGTTCATATTGGGCTTCGAAGTGTCACGTTTCGGGCGCAGTGAGACGCTCTACCCTTAATGGCATTTCATACAAAATTGGAGGCCTAGGCCTGCAAGATGGTCTTTTTATTTTTTATTCCACAATTTGTGGCACAGGATCACGGCGTTCAGCCATGAAAATTAAAGTTTGATTTCTTGGAGTTGTTTCATTGCATGTTTGAGAAAAGCACTATACATACCTCGCCGTGAAAAGGGGTTGCCAGCCTCATATAACTATCCGACCTCGCTACGCTCGGCCGTCTATATGTACTCGGCCGGCAACCCCTTACTTCCCGGCCTCTATAGTATAGTAGTACTATTGTGGGTGAGCGTTGAGGTGAGCTTAAAACAAGTTACAGAATAGGAGGACAGGTGGGTCGTCGCTAAGCGTGTCATACCTAATATCAGCACAGTCGACGGCAAAGCTGTCGTGTGCAGTCAGTATCAATGAATAAACAAAGTAACCACATACCCGTAGTCTCATGCGGTTCCCGCTGCGAGCCGCCGGCCATCACCGACGCGAATCCAGCCAGCAGCTGGCTCTGGAACGAGCTCTTGGACAAGTCCATCGACCGCCCGTAAATACTCTCCGAAATCACGAAACTATCCTCTTCCTTGTTCGTCTCACGCTCCGGCCTGTACAAGTGAAAGAGATCACCATTGTACAGCTTCAAACGGTCGCCGCCGTACTCGTCGTCTTTGTAGTTGTATTCTGTCCTGTTGAAGTCGACGGGCGTGGAACGTTCTGTGTCGGATTTCTTGTCGATGCTCTTGTCGTATTTGGATGATGTGTCGCTTCTGTTGTCGCCGACTGATATGTCGTCGTCGCCGTCGGATTGGCTGGCCTGGCTGTTGTCTTGTTCATCTATGTGGATATCTGTAAAAAAGATATTGAGTTAACTGACATTTTCATTTTGTTTTCTAGTTATCAGTACTCATCAGTAGTAGCTGGCATAGGTCGTGGCAACCTTAAAGTTGAGGGCAATTACAAATACCCTTATTTTGCTTTAAATGTGTTAATAACAGAACAAATATAATATGTTAACACTTTCGCACCTAATTCGATCAATTGTAGTGAGGAAATACCTAATTGTATATGTATACATAGGTATGGATTACACGTGCTGCACTGAAAAATGTTTCAAACAAACCTTACCTAATTCTACATAAATAATTACGTTTTAGCTGTGCCTAAAAAGTTCACGGTTTCTAAGAAAAAAACCTTGAAATGAAAATTCGGTGTAACAATGCATTCGGTGAAAGTACACAATAAAACTTCATGAAATAAACTTATAGTTTTTAATTTCCATTTCATTTCCTCCCAATCCAAGTGAACAGTAGAGTGTACAATTCGTCCATAAAACCCATTTTACACTCGATTTTATAAACGTCTCGCGTAAAATGATGCGTTTTGTACACTTCTTGTACAATCTACTATAGGTACATCACGTCGGATAAAAACAGAATTCCAATCTAATTGAATGCGTGATACTCTATCTACTCGGTTTGGGCATTTTAAAATCACAATTCATGTTAAAGCCGTGCTCGGAAAAATAAACTACAATAAAAGAGTTGACCCAAATTAATGTTGTCACCTCTGGTGTTTCAAGTGTCCATGGGCGGCGGTAATCGCTTACCATCAGGTGATCCGTCTGCTCGTTTGCCTCCTATATCATTAAAAAAAAAAAACAAAAAAAAATGTTAAGTAAAATACATACGCCAAGCCCTAGAAGCAAGTCGGCACTCTCCTTTCTTTCCATCCCTAAACTAAACCCATTATAATTTATAACCACATTACGCTTTACCTAAACTCGAACCAGCACTCATTCACCAAATTTACCTCAGCGCCATCTACCACAAAAGCCCCGTACCAACAACAAAGGGACCGAGCTGACACTTCACCGCGCACAAAGGCGGAGATTTAAAAAGGAAACGACCATAGACACGCTCTAATTAAGCCCGCCGGCTAAACGCGGGCTCTGAATGATGTTTTGCGTATCTTGTCTGTAGTGTCTTTTAATTTGCGTAAAAGAGGAGCAGGCTTGGCTACGGAGTAATGGTCTTTATAAAGATTTCCTTTATGAAAGCTCCCTATTTTTCGCACATAAAACATTTCCCCGTCTTCGTTAAAAAGGGATGGTACCTACATACAGTAATCACTGACGGTTACACAATATCAATTCATCTCGCTCTTACTTCTCATAAGGGATGATGCGGTTTAAGTATCAGTTGGTGTTTGTGCATGCTGCTGTGTCATTTACGCATGCTTAAAGAGTGCTGAGAAATGGGACGAATGTATTTGCGGTTGTTTTGCCATGAATATAGCCTTCATCAAACGGTTTCACATATTCGAACATAAGTAAAATAATACCTTAGAAAATACAATCTCGCTTATAATTCAGAGGGGTAATCAACTAATCACGTAACGTTTTGAACGCGCGTTAGGACAGTTTAACTGTCATTTCCGATATAAAAAATTACATTTAGGATCTACTTAACGTACGTACAATGCGTTACGTCATCGACCAGCAGATTTTTTTTTATACAACGACGGTGGCAAACAAGCGTCCGTACCGCCTGATGATAAGCGGACACCGCAGCCTATAGACGCATGCAACTCCAAGAGTAACATAGCCGCTGCCAACCCTTGATATATTTGCAGATGGATCAGTATTAAACCCGACGTTTAACACCGCAAGATTCCGAATCGTAGCCTCTCGCTCTTTGACATAGCCCGTGCTCTGTCAGGCTAGCTAGGGTCGACAGTTTGTCTTTCGTGCATAATTTATGATGGAATGGCAGTAAACGTTCCAATCATTGTAAAGGCGCCGCAACCCTTTCTAACAGGCTTAATTAAAAACGACTGAACCCTACCTGGCCTAATTAAAGAGATTGCGTTAGCCCCCATATAAACTTCTCGAGCTTGCGTCCTCATTTTCAGGAAAAGTAAGTAGGCAAGTCCGGGAACCCCATTATACTTAAAGGCCCTTAATTTTTTTGGCGTTAGTCTCAGCGACTTGATTTGCCGCCCATATGAGTCAAATTTAATTAGGTATCATTTGGTGTACTTAATTGGATTGTTGATTAAGTTTTTATGTTTTTAATAATGTTATTATACCATAACAGAAAAGTTATTAAAATCTCCCAACCTAGAGGAGAGATGGCTTGACCATAGAAAAAAGTTTAAAAAAGCAGTTGTTTAATGGATAACACATCATTTAAAACAAAAACATACTTGTAAAACAATCTCTCTTACAAATGTTATTTTGATTTTAGGCTTTTAAGTTTGTTTGCCATCTTGCATTATTAATGACTCATTTGAGATCACTCGTATTACTAAGAATAACAACCCAACCCATTTATAACATATGAAGGTATATCACGTTTAATATCAAGTGTTAGTTAGGTAGTATTAGTTACAAAAATGAAAAAAAAAAACAATAATTATTATTAAAACTTTGTAAATGTACAATACTAGCATCATAAAAATGTCTAGTCCGTAGTAAAAACGTTAGCTGCATATTGTAAGTTATGCCTGCTATTTTCTGTTCCCATCGCGATAGACGGAAGTCCAGTACCGGTAGATAGGGCTACATAAGTTTTCCGAAATGGTCTTTAAAATACGGTTGCCGGAGTTTCTCAACCTACCCCAGAAAGCCGCAATACGGCTTCTGGTGATGGCGAAAAAGTCGGAAACCCCCGCTTCCGCAAACATGCTCGACGCACTGCAAAACATGGGCTGCTTCAGTAGGGTGCGGATTAAAGCGTCATTGTACTGTACCCGCAGTTTTGAGTAGGCTTTCCTACTAAAGTTAAACCAGAGTTGGCAGGTGTACAGACAATGGTAAAATGCTCTGAACACAGTATTATACAGACTATTATATTTCAATCATAGAAACAATTTTCCAACCTAAATATGGCGGATGTAACTTGAGCGCGACGTCACTCCAGTTTGGCGCATTTATTGTACTGTTTTGTAATTGTTTATATGAATAAATTATGAAATTATGAAAAGAATGAAATGAAATGTATATAAAATGTTTTATGTTATTCCAATCTGCCGCTATAAAATGAGAATCATACTAGGTTTTTACGGCGAGTAGACTTGAGTCGCCAGTGCTCTGGGGAGCAACTCTTAAAAAGGAAAGTTACCACAAGACCATTATTTTTCCACGCAAGCTGTTTTACCAAAGATCATACTCAAACCACAAGTGTTCCAGAGGGTTCGTTATACATGTTTAGAGATCAGTTTCCGTATTAAACACGTCATTAGACGTCGGGGCTCAGAGTATCCGCAAATTGCGAGTGTGGCCCCTTGAGCCCCGAAAATGTAAGTGTAGGCACGTTTAGGAGTGAGCTGGCTTTTGGTTAAGTCGTCGGGAGTGTTTCTATATTGAGGGAAAAAAATCGGCCATGTTGTATAGTAGCTTGCGTAGCAAGTTGTAGTAGGTAGGAGACTCAAATTTTAGTAGTTCCTCCTGTAAGAAATTATGATTTTAAATTTGTAACACTTGGTTCTGTAAAATATAATAACTTTTCCATCCGTTAATACAATGTCAAGTAGTCCGTATAACAGCTGATTGTGACGTCACGTCCGACCGACATGACGCCATTGCGACAGGATAAAACGGTCGGTCGGCCGATACGCCGGTACTTAATTTTGGACTGACAAGCAGTCAACATGCTTTAACTGAGTTACCGAATTGATGTTACAGTAGTCGCTAAGTTATTTTTAGTAATCCAGTTCAGTGCAAATTATACCACCTTATTTTGAACGAAATATTAATTAATTTAAATAAAAATGTTTGACTAAATATATGGAGTTATGCTTTAACCACCTGATCATCTTATATCAGAAGTGGGGATAAGTACCTTTTCATCACACTTGCTCGTAAATGGTGTTATTATAAGCAAGCGTACTGAGCTGAAATGGGCTATATTTCGCCCATGGGCGTAATGTTTTTTTTTAATTATTTCACTCGCGCAAACTTCACATTCATCCACACAAAACAGATGTTTTGTACGACGGTTTTTATAATTTCAAAAACTTGGCAGTACATAGAAATGAAAGTAAATATTTACATTAAATCATGTTAATTTTTAAAGACTTCAATGGCTTTTAATGAAATTTTATTAATTTGTTTTATAAACCGGTACTTAAAACTTGTACGTGATGGATGATTAGATTTAAAACCATTACACACTTAACAATTTGTGACAACAACTTGCTACGGTTAGAATGAGACAGCAATACATTACTTTCGTTTTTACTAGAGCAAGTTGGTGTGACAAATTGCACCGCTTGTAGTGTCCCTAGGTTTCTGAACGTACTTATCCTTCTATTATCTGTGGAACATGGTATTGAAGTGAAGTTGCCGATCATCGAACGGCGCCATTATTCTATTCTGTTTCGTTCCGTTTTGTATCTAGAACTGTACTTAACGTAACTAGTCCCTAATTAGACAAAAATCTCAATTAAAGTTTCAAAAAGTAACAATAACAATGTCATCTTCGTCGGAGTCAGAGGCTGAAATCGTCACAACACCGCCGGATATTGTAAATGCTGCGAAATTACTCAATGAAAACTTATTACCGGTGAACTCTAAAGACAAGTACAATGCAGTTTATGACAATTTCATAAAATGGAAAATGGAAAAAAACACAAGTTCGTTTTCAGAAAATGTCCTACTGGCGTATTTTGGGGAGATCGCTACAAAATATAAACCGTCGACATTGTGGGCCATTTATTCAATGCTGAAATGCACTCTCAAGGCCAAAAATTGCATCGATATAGAGAAATACATGAAGCTCAAAGTGTTTTTAAAACGACAGTCTGATGGATATGTTGGGAAGAAGTCCAAAATACTAACAGGAGAGAACGTCGAAAGTTTTATTAATGAAGCTCCTGATGATACATATTTAGCAACAAAGGTAATTTAATATACTTTATTGTTATGGGTGCCTGAAATAAATGGTTTATTATTATTATATTATTATTAATGGTCATTTTGCTGTGTTGTTGTTGATACCCGACTGAAACATTGGTAATTTATTTCATTGAATATTTGTATGAAAAGTAAGTTAAAAATGCTAAAATATTTCAAATGTGGTCTGTATTTGTTACAGGTTGCTCTAATTCTCGGAGTTACTGGTGCATTGAGGCGTCAAGAATTAGCTGATATCACCATAAATGACGTCGAAAACCAAGGAGAAATGCTACTCATTAAAGTACCTCACACTAAAAATAAAATAGCCAGATCGTTTGTGGTTTCAGGCGAATATTACAGAATAGTAAAGAAATATCAAAACTTGCGTTCTCCAAAAGGTAGCAGCAACCGCTTTTTTCAACAGTTCAGAAATGGCAAATGTACGGCTCAAGTTATTGGGAGAAATAAATTTGGTAGCATGCCGAAAGAAATAGCCCAATATTTAAATCTACCCGATGCTGCATCTTATACAGGCCATTCCTTTCGACGCACTTCAGCAACATTGCTCGCTGACTCCGGAGTTGACATTTTGACCCTTAAAAGACATGGTGGATGGAAGTCGAGCAGTGTTGCTGAAGGGTACATTGATGACTCTATTAACAGCAAAAAACAAATTAGTCTTCAAATAAGTAACTCAATCAGGTCATGTGGAAAAGTTATGCCGGAGTTTCATGAACCAATTGCTTCAACATCAACATCTAAAACAAAGCCACAAACATCAACATATATAACAGAGCCACAACCATCAACATCATGGCCCGAAGTGGAGCCCCTGCTTGAACCGCCAAAAGGGTGCGTACCAGGTGGTAGTGAAGGGGGTGCTTCTCCTGCTGGAGGTGAACAAGCTACAAATATAACTAATTTATCACAGGCCATTAAATTTCCAGAAAAAAAAATGGTACTGAATTTTAGTAACAATAGCAATTGCACCATAACTTTAAATTTCAATAAATAGTTGTTTTTTACCTTTTTTGTGTTTTTATTTCCTCACAAGTATGATGAAAAACATTGTGTGTATCACGGGAGGTAAAAATGAGACTACGAACTCGAATCATTAAAGCCCTCCGCCTTCGGCGTCGGGCTTCTAATACTCTCGTTCGTAATCTCATTCATACCGCCCTTGTTACACAATGTACTATTACTCCAATATGCATAATTAAGCGGTAGTGATAAAAATAAAGCACGGCGACCATGTCGCTCGAAACGACGACGATCACGCTACGAGAGTAGGTACTGAGCACGGTACATCCAGGCAAATGTCTAGCCAGCACAATCGGCGAGACCAAAGTAGAAGAGAGCGATCCACGGAGTCTTCGTTGAGCCATCGCAGTGGGAAGAGGAGGTCGCGCGCGTTCAGTACAACTCAGATAACAAACAACGCAACGGCGACGCGACTACCACGCGCGAGATCAACACAAGAGAGGTGCCCGCATGATGCTGTGTACAAGTACGAGAATAACACACTCGTAAGGAGATCCGAACAGGCGAGTACATTATTTTATTTTTATGACGGGTAGATATTTTTTTTTCCGTTGTGTCGATACAATGTTTTACTATCCGTAGTATCCTAAATACAGATATCATTTCATGATTTTTGTTATGTAATTATGGCTTCGATGGCTTTATTGTATTTTAATTACGAGTTCAATAATAATACTATGGTAAACTTTTCCAAATATTACAAGATTAATGTTTCACCATAATAGGTAAACGTTATTTAAACTTAAAGAGCTTATCATATGTGGCTTTTATCAAATTGAAATTCGTGTTGGTATAATATTATGTTCAGTTATTATGTTGTTACGAAAAAGTAGTGCCGCATTGTTAATGTATTCCAGCAAAATACAACCAAGCAACTCGACATGAGAATATGAGATGGTGCGTCATCGGAGGCGAATGTGGCAGTTGATCCTGCATCGGTGCAGCAGCAAGGCGTTGAGGCGATGGGGCATCCGGTGTTGCAGCCGTGCAAGGAGCAGGAAAGTAGTCCAGCAGCTTCGCGCGATAGTAGCGAGGTACCGAAAGATAAATGTTACACCTAGTTTGACTGATTTTGCGTTGTGCTTTCAAAGTTTGTTGAAATCTTACACACATAAAATGTCATATGATAAAAATATTAAGTATACCTTAACTTTGATCCTGCACAAAGGAACCAAATCAACAAATTATGCTGCTTTACTATGGAAATGTTAGATCGAACTTTGTAACCTGGGGAGTCCGTTGATGAATACTACTATGATGACAAATACACACAAATGTTTATTTATACACAGTGCTAATATTTTTATAGTAGTAGTAGTAGTAGTAGTAGTAGTAATAATTTTAATTTCATTTATTACATGATTATTAAACCATCATTACCTAAAAAAAAAAATGTTACAGACAATGCATGACACAATAGTATCTACATTGTGATACAAGTGAGGTATGTTGATAATTACATCAGATGCGGAATTGTCACGCGAGCCCCAGGAGGTGAGCGTTATAAGAGAGCCGATGATGTATTTATCAAAGCTCACGCGTTTCATAAGACGTTTTTCAACACATTTTGCGAGGAAAAAAATCCTTTTCATAAGATGAAAATTTTATAGGCCTGCCAAGTTATTTTCTTTACTTATTGATGGCAACAGGTTCACATATTGTATACATACATCGCTAAGAATTTCCAGTGGCGTCCATTCTATTTATCACTTTTCTAGTCACCACGAGTCAACATTTTTGTTAATAACCAACACGCATTAACAATGTTTACAAATATCTGTGAAATAGCCTATAATGGCGCGCAACAGCTTTTTTTTCGTGAAGTTTGCGTAGTGCGCGCGCATGTGTTAAGCCAGACTTAAATGAAAACTCTAAACAGCGGCTACAAAATAAAATAAATATTTTCGTTTTAAAATGTTATCTTTATTATTCGTGTAAAATGTTATCAAAAGTGAATAGTTTTACTAAATTAAACGTTTCTATATCATATCCAAAAATAAATAGTCAATTAATTAACAAAATAGGATTTTATTTGTTTAGTCGAGTAAGAATCCATTTGCCGAGAATAAAAAAAAAAAAAAAAAAAAAAAACTACATTCTGTAGAACCCGGTTAATTTAAGAATGCACCGTGTTCATGCATACATCCTGCTGCAAGATGACAACGTGACTTAATCGGGATATAACCATAACACACGAGTGTCGTAAATAGTCGTAATGTTATAAAACACGCGTGTTTAATATCCAGGATTATGAGCCTAAAGGCGACACAATAAGAGGTACGTTACGAGCCAATGTGTTGAAAAGTAAATTAAATACATTTTTCTGTGACTCCTACACTGGGCTAGGCCTGTCTCGTAGGCTGACACAAGATTCGACTTCCATTTTACTGGTATTAGCGCTAAAGATAAAAACATTAAAAACTAGCAATAATGTACAGAAAAGAAATTAATCGTGGAGTTGGTATTTATTTTAATAGTATGACATATTTGATAAATATTTGGAAGGAAGGTAGTAAGTGTAAGGGGTATGAGTGTGTTAGTGAGCGTGTGTGTGTGTATGTGTTTAATTTATGTAAGTACGAGTGAGAGGTGTCATTTCCTTTATTTAATTATTTTTTCTGTTTCATTATAGTTCAAAGAGCTTGACCAATTGTAAGTTACAGTTTTGATTTTGACCAACCCGATAGTGCGAGTTTTTAAGTCACAATGACAAAATGATCTTATTAAATGCATGCGGTATTAAAGGTAAACATTCGATCGGTTGTTATGCCATAGACGATAAGATTTTGCGTTCAAGCGCTATGCCGCTCTATTAACTGACTCAGAGAATTTGTTGAAGTTCTTAAAGGACTTGTGTAAAGAAAATAATCAGTCAACATCGTCAAAACGACTCAGTGCAAACGCTTCCAATAAAAGGATATGTTTTAAATGTAACAAACCGGGGCATCGGGCCATTAATTGTCGGAATACTAATAATAAAGACCAGCGTGTAAAGAGAAGGGCCACACATCAACTTAATGCCCATGACCGCTTGCTAGATGTGATAACTGTAATTTAATTGGCCATAAGTCAAATGATTGTTTCCGGGACAAAACTCTTGGTTATAATATAAGACAATGTTGCTCAAAGTTCAAACCTGATTCCAAATATTATAAACCAGTAGTCATCAATTAAAATATTGAGTTAAAGTGTTATCTGGACTTTGGAAACGATTGTTCGTTGATCAGACCGGACATCGTTGACAGTCATGACTTACATAGATATAACAACTACGAGTATATGCGGATTTGAAAAGAATTCATACACACCATTGGGACGTACTAGATTTAGTCTTACTTTAGGGGAGGTTACAGCTGAAGGAGATGCGTATATCGTTGACTCCTGTCTGTTGACTGAGGTGATTTTAGGACTTTACAGAAGGGCCTGAGGTTGTAGTAATGAAATCACACGATCGACTACACATAGTTACACGTGCGACCCACTAACCGATTGGACGGCTTTGGCCGATAATGTTGAACCTTCATACTCATACTGATTTATTTATATTGCACAAATACATTAAACGTCATAAAGTTAATATTAGATTAAATTTAAATAATAACCGGTCCTCCAGTGACAAAGTTATTCTTTGGATTGTGACTGAGACAAAGTGGACTAGTTTGACTTTATAGGCTGTAAAAGCAGTGAACAAAATAGTGGTCACATATTGGTCGAATACAGTTCCCGGTTTCACAAAGACACAGACTACTGTGTAATAGGCGGAGTATATAGCTTAAATGAAGGAGATTGTAAAATGCCCAAAATTGCTCTATTTCAATTGTGATAATCATGATGATATATGTAGGTCATTTCAGTATTGCGAAGACATTAGAGAAAATTTAACAAGATTTTTGGTTTCCCAAGATGAGGCGCTTTATCACCAAATAGTATCCACGCATGCATTGAATGTGCTTACAGTAAGGAACCAACAGGAACAAAAGAAGGTCTGTTGCATCCGACCCACAAGGTTGACAGGCCCTTAGCCGCCGTAAAAAGTACAATAGGTCAGTCATACCTCCTGGTATGTGTTACTCACGCATTCGCAAAATTATGTTTCCTCAAACCTCTTCGGAACCTTTGATTGACAATTCGAGCCTAAGATGATATTACAACCTTCGGTTACCCACTCCGTCAGAGGCAATGTTTGGTGTTAGAATGGTCAGTAAAAGGTGATAATGCATTTGCGGAAATATTGTACGAGATGCTACAACCTGGTGTTATGGACGACATTAGAGCAGAGGTAAATTCGCATATTAATAAAGATCAAGCAGCCCAAAAAGCTAGGTTTGATGGTCACAAAATAAAGGCTAGAACTTATAAAGAAGGAGATCTAAGATATTGAAACCGACTCCTGTTAACGATGGTCTAAGTAAAAAGTTACTTCCAAAATTTACAGGTCCATTTAGAATATCAAAAGTACTCGAAAATTATCTATATGAAGTCTAGTATTCCAGGGTCAAACATTACACACCGAAAGTATATGGTCGTATGGGCGGCTAATCGTATCAAACCATGGATTACCACTCGAAGTGACGACAGTGGTAATAGTAGCTCGGAATCTGAAAGTATTGATCATGGCACATAATTTGGTTCTGTTGTGTACGATTAAATAAAATGTTTCAGAGAGGAACAAGGCATTTAATGATTTTATGACTGTATGAGAATATTTCACGAGTAATATTTTGTATTTGGTTATAGAATAAAAAAATGATGTCGTTAAATTTTTATTTTTCGTATAAGTGAGATATGAAGATAGTACATACGTCAGTAAGATTCAAGTGAGTTCATGACAAAACAGATAATAAAGGTGTTTTTAAAATGAGTGGCATGGTTGGTATTGTAAAGATATGAAACACGCGTGGGCGATGCCATTTTGTTGGGAAAAAGATGATTTAAAGTTGCTAATCAGGTATGGCGATATAATTATTGTAGTAATGAGTATTGTTCGCTACTAGACCGAGCTTGCAAGACTCTACTCGGTTGATGCCAGGGCTGGGCCCGACGAGTTCCTGACCCGAATATAGGCCTGGACTAGAACGACTGGTATAACCCCGCTAAGCTATAGCTTCCAAGAAGCGTGGCATACCGAAGATGCGCCAGGTATCGGTCCGATACAAAACATAACGTGTTTTTACCTTGATGGAAGCTTCATCCGCCGTTGTACAGGGCGGCTTCGATATGTGTATCTGTATGTCTGAGTATTAGTGTGTGTGTCGAGGCCGTCGTGTGTCCTGGTGAACACTTCCCGGCTCCTGGATGACCGCCCAACACGTAGGCGCACCAATTTATCACTTCAGGCTCCAAACACGGGCAGGCAAACACAAAACTCCTCGATAGGAGCGCCTGGCCTCAATTATGAACTGATTCCAATTAACATAAATCAAATGTCCCGAATGCTTTCTCAAAAATCAAATAAAAAATCAAAGAATCGCGTGTTCAATCCAACAAAGGCAAAATTCTAGGTTATACTAACTAAATGGCAGACGTCAAACGTCAAAAAGTGACGTGTCTTTTTCTTCCCAAATTATCAACCGAGTGATACCCGCGGTAAAAAGCCGGTACCGAACAATCCCCCGCTCCAGGCAGAGGAGCTCTGTCTGCTAATAAATGGGCAGGCGGGCTAAGCTCGCTACAGCTCGCTTCAAAACCGAATCTCCGACCATAACCTCCGCAACCCTGGGGACCCCGTCAGACCCATACAACAAATTTACAATGCGTCCACGACGCCAATACAAAGGTAATAAATTAGCTTCCTTAACTAGTACAAGATCTCCAACGTGAGGAGGATCAGTTTTGTCAGTCCACTTAACGCGCTGCTGCAAGATGTGCAAATATTCTAGCGACCAACGATGCCAGAAGCTTTGGGTCATCTGCTGTAGCAACTCAAACCGACTTAAGCGTGATGATTTTACCTCCCTGAAGGGGTACTCCGGCAGCGCGGTAAGGGGCTGGCCAATCAAAAAATGACCAGGAGTCAATGCTTCCAGGTCATTTGGGTCCGACGAGACAGGGCAGAGAGGGCGCGAGTTAAGGACAGCCTCAATTTTACAAAATACCGTAGCAAGTTCCTCGAACGTTAAAATCGTTTCACCAATAACTCGGCGGAGATGCGTTTTTGTAACTTTTACAACAACCTCAAAAATACCACCCCAATGTGGGCAAACAGGGGGATCAAATTGCCACTTAATGCCCATTCGAGACATTGCAAATCTTAAATTATCCTTATCACTATTCAAATAATTACAAATTTCATTCAAGTAACGGTCAGTGCCTTTATAATTGGTGCCGTTATCAGAGCGGATCAGAGATGGCAGTCCCCGGCGGGATACAAATCTACCTAGCGTCGCAAGAAACGCTTCCGTGCTGAGGGCACTTACCAGTTCCAAGTGAACTGCCTTGGAGGCCAGACAGACAAACACACACAAGTACGCCTTGACAGATCGAGCGTTGCGAAGCTGCGAGGTCTTTACCAAAAAGGGGCCGGCAAAGTCCGTGCCCACACAAGCAAATGGTCGACTCTCCGAGACTCTGTCGGAGGGCAGATCCCCCATCATGGGCTGCGTGGGGGTGGCCGTCAAACGATAGCACGGCATACATCTGAAGATAATGCCGCGAATAGTGCGTCTGGCAGACAAAATCCAAAATTCACGCTGCAAAATGGCTACAAGGGCATTGCAGCCTGCGTGAGCGTTAGCAACGTGTCGATCAGACACCAACAAACTGACCAAAGTCCCCCCTTTGGGGAGCAACAAAGGATGGCGAGCTCCATAGGGCAAGTTCGAGTTTCGAAGTCGTCCGCCGACTCGAAACAAACCCGATGCGTCGAGAAATGGATTCAGACGAGCGATCGAACCCTTAATTCTCGATCCTCCTTTAAGCGCGTCAATAATCGGTTCGAAGTGCTCCACTTGCACCACACGAACCCAAAATAGCAGGGCCTCTTGGCGTTCCAAGGGCGACAAGGCCAATTCCGTGGTCAATGACCTCTGAGCTGGGTTCCGTGCGTGGAGCAAGAAACGTCGGATCCGCGCGGTAACCCCAATCAATTTCGACAGAGAGCTGTACCTCTCCAACAGAGGATTCAAGTCGTAGACAGGTTGCGTTTCCATAACGCCCACACGTAAACCTGGCAACGCCTCTGGAGAAGAGAACCGATTCTGGGGCCAAGATGCCGCAGGATGCGACAACCAATCTGGTCCCCACCACAGGGAATGGTTTACAAGTACCGGAGCCTCGCAGCCTCGCGAAGCGCAGTCAGCGGGGTTCAGTTCCCCTGGAACATGTCGCCAAATCAGCGGGGTCGCTGAACTCTGGATCTGTGAAATCCGATTCGCAACAAAAACCTCTAAATTATGCACGGAGGTGCGAAGCCAACAAAGAACGATCTCACTATCAGTCCACGCAAAAACATCTGAAATCTCCACGGTACGACCCAAAGTATCACAAACATGATTGAGGAGCCTCGTAAGGAGGGCTGCTCCCGACAATTCCAACTTAGGAATAGTTAACCTAGTCCTGATAGGAGCCACCTTACTCTTGGCCATTATCAAATGTAGTCCCACATGACCGGATAGGCTAATAGTCCGCAGGAATACCACGGCCGCTTACCCTCGTTCAGACGCGTCACAAAACCCGTGGAGGCTAACTTTACACTTGCCGGATGGCAGAAAGAGTCTGGGCAAGGAAATCCGGTTCACGTCCGGAAGTGAGTAAACAATCGAACACCATTCGGTTAGCAAGTCTCCCTGAAGAGGTTCGTCCCACGTAACTTCCGCAATCCACAGCTTCTGCAAAAAACACTTAGCCAGAAAAATGACAGGTGTGATCCATCCATTAGGATCGAAGGTCCGAGCAACAGTCGACAAGACCGAACGCTTCGTCCAGGTCTTAGGGGGGTCCAACTTAACCCGATAAGTGAAGACATCCTGGACGGGCTGGTACTGTATGCCAAGGACCGCAATCAAGTTAGGGTTGTCCGCATCTTCGAACAAGAGAGGATCCTGCTGATGTTCCACCGGAAGATCTCGCAACAAATCAGGGCAATTTGACAACCACTTACGCAGTTCGTACCCACCTGACTTCAGGATCGCAATCAACTCATCCCGTAAAATCAAAGCCTCCGTAGCAGTGGAAGCCCCAGTGCAAACATCATCAACATATACTGAATCTTCCAAGATGGCCGCTGCACGGGGGTAGTTCAATCGCTCCCGATGAGCCAACTCCAACAAAGTCCGGATGGCAATATACGGACTGGAGGTAAGACCGTACGTGGTAGTGTTCAGCTCGTACACTCGCATAGGATCACAAGGTCGCTCACGCCACAAAATCATCTGATAACGCCGGTCATCTCGGTGAACAACGGATTGACGGAACATCATTCGGATGTCAGCCACAAAAACAATTTGATGACGGCGGAAGTTGGTGAGGATATCCGAAATGTCCCGGTGCAGTTTGGGACCGGAGTGCAAACACTGGTTCAAGGAAACCCCATTTGACGTAGGGGCCGAACCGTCAAAAACCACCCGAATTTTGCCCCCAGGCGTCTTCAAAACGGCATGTTGGGGCAAAAAATAGTGCTCGAGCGAACGCCAATCAATAGTCGAGCGTGACATATGTCCCAAAGCCTCATACTCGCGCATAAACTCAATGTACTTAGCACGAAGATCTGAATCCCTCTTCATTCGGCGCTCCATGGACAACAACCTTTTTTCCGCTAGGGCATGAGACTGACCGAGAGGGGGGCGTGCAGCCCTAAAAGGCAACCGAGTAACAAAGCGACCATCAGCGAGGCGACCCGTATTATTCTGATACGACAATTCGCATTCTTGTTCCGCTGGATCGACTCTGGGAGCCTTGGGGGGCTCCTCGACCTCCCAGAAACGCTGGACGGCGTCCGAGAGCGAGAGCCCTACGGTAACAATTTCATTTTCAACCCGTGGGACCAAGCCCCTCAACACGGGTCCAAAAAAGGTGTAACCAAAAATGGTTTGCAAAGCCATCAAACCGCAGGGTTGTAAAACCCGCTTGTCCCCGGACAAGATCAAACCTAAAACATCAACACCCAAGAGCAGGTCTATAGGTCCTGGAACAAACCATTGGGGGTCAGCGGGGGTCAACCCTGACGTCAATTTCACCGCGGTAGGGGAGATAACCACCTGCGGGTTGCTGCCCAAAATATCGTTCAACACAACCGCTTTGGCCACAATGGCTGGCCCACAATTGACAGTTGAAAAACAAACATTAATTTCCCCCATGGAACCCTGCACCTGAAGGCCACCTATTCCGTGGATGACGGAGGGGCGGGGTCTACATGGGAGGCCCAATCTCTCCACCAAATAAGACGACGCAAGACAGCCCTGGGCACCCGAATCCAAAAGGGCACGAACTAACAAGGACTTCCCCATCGGGCCCCAGACCCTGACACAAACAGTTGGCAAGAGTACTGTTTCAGGGTGGGCGGCTGTGGTGGAGGAGCGGGCGGCAGCTACCTATTGGGGGCGTCCCTCATCGGGCCGCCAACAACCCTCATAGGCGCCGTCCTGTTGGGCTGGCACCGCCCAATTGGACCGCACCAGGTACTGGTCCGCCGGAACCTCAGGGCAGCGACCCGGGCGCGCCCAGGTCGACGCGTAGTACTCGGAGCGGCGTCCAACTTGGGGCGGGCGGCGTTCCAACCGCGGTCGTTCGCACAACGGTGGTGAGAAGCTCCGAGGCGGGGAGCTGCGCTGAGCAGCAGCGAACCTGGCCTGTGGACGAGGAGATGGGGGAGGGGTACCCCCGCCCGTGGACGGCGAGCCCCGACGAGACTCCCTTTGGGGGTAATGGGGAAGCGGGCCCCCGCCCGTGGGGGAACGTCCCGCACCATCCAACCGATTACCACCATTTTGGTTGGCGCACAACACCAGGTGGTGTTTCCCTTGGCACTGCGGGCACGGTTCAGGCCGTGGGCAATCCCGCTGCAAATGCTGCCCCAAACAGGAGTAGCACCACCGGCGATCATTCGCGATACCGCGCCGATCCTTCACCCTCTTGTGCAGGAACCTGGGGCATGCTGCAACCAAATGGCCATCATCCGTGCAATACACGCACCTTGGGGGCGCGTGGGCCGTCGCGTATCGGAGGGGCGGGCGGCGTGGCTCTACCACCCCTGGCTTAGGGGGGCGAGCAGCTACACGCCGCTGTTCCCGTGGAGGTCCCGCCGAGGGTCCCGAGGGGCCTTCAATCCCGGCGTTGTCCACCAACCGACACTCCTCCTCCAGAAAGGAGACAAGGTCCGCAAAACGTGGCAATTGTGTGGCACTGCCCTCACCGTGCTTGTACTCAAAACGGAGCTTCAAGTCCGTGGGCAACCGTGACAAAACTATATGCAAGAGCATGAACGACCATTCATCCACCGGCAGGCCAAGCCGTCGTAAAGCATTCAAGGCCACCATCACGGGATTCACCAAATCGCTCCTCAACGTGGCAACCCCATAAATGTGAGGAAGCGCCAAAATTTGTGCCACATGGGTGTCTGCCAAACGCCTAATGTTGGCATATCTTTTCTCCAAAAGCTCCTGGGCTGTGGTGTAATTTTGGTCGGTGACCGCAAGATGTGAGACTAACTCCAGTGCCTCTCCATTCAAGGTGGAGAAAAGATATGCCAACTTTTGGCTCGGTGCCAAGTCCGTCCTGGCGTCCACCAGACTTGAAAACAAGTCGTGGTAGGCGGTCCAACATTTTAAGTCCCCGTCAAAATGGGGCAAATCCAGGGTTGGCAAACGTCCTAGGAGAGCCAGGGGTGGCGGTGATCGCGTCTCCGCCGTCAAAGGACCCCGCTGCACCTTGTGCGCAGCCTGAACCAGCTCATCATGCAAGTCATAAAATTGTGTGATGTCTGCCTCCACTGAATGATCAATCTTTTCGTCCATCGCCAAAAGCGCTGCATAAGCACTCTGAACTACCGCACTTCGGTCCGGTAGCTCAGCCGATCGCTTCAGCAAAGCGTCGGTCCGGTCGGGTCTACCTATCAAATGCACCGCAGAGGCCAGCCATCTCAGCTCCGCCCTAATCTTGGCTGTCCACTTTGCCATGGCTGTAGCCAGCAACAACAAACACTCACAAACAAACGCAAGTCCAATCGACTTCTAATTAAAATGTTCAATAATGCAAAACAAAAACAATATAAACTAAAATTATTTGGCACACGGAACCCTGCAAAATGTTACTTGTTGAACCCTAAATCAAGTAATATTTATAATGAGAATTAATTTATTTTAACAAGTATAATTTATTTTCAAATCGCAACACATTGGTCAATACAGAACCCTTCTGGACAATATTCACTTCTCAGGGAACCCCAAAATATTCCAAACCTGTATGTTCCCAACGCACAAAACAATTAATCCAAATAATTTTAGTCAATGCAAATTATATTTAATTACCAACTTATATGGCTTGCCAAGGAACCCCTCAGAATATTACTTATTCTCTGAGTGAACTCTAATTTATAACTGCTAAACTAAGCCAAACAAACAATGTCAAACAACCAGGGGCAAACTTCAAATAATTATAATCCCAATCAATACTGATATAATATATCAGTATTGATTGGGATTATAATTATTGTTTTGAGACCCATTGGATATATTATATCCAATGGGTCTCAAAACAATACCCATATATTCACACCGAGCAATCCTGAGATATAGTTCAAATTATTATATAAACAAGCAATATCAATTTCCTATGTGTTTAGTATATACCTAAGAATTGAATTTGAGATTGCTATTGCTATTGCTATGTTCAGTGACCAAGAAATTCACCAAATAATATCAAATCAACTGTCAAAACAATTAGCAATGTATGCTATTATATCACTACAAACCAATTCAGTAATATTTTGCTATTTTCAATACACTATGTTCCATCAAGTTTAAACTTTCGTGAGACATGTTGAAATAATACTAACAATTACACGGTTCAACTCACGTATTCTATGTCACTACGGGCGACATGTTTCGAACTCTTCGGGAGTTCTTCTTCAGGATGAGTGTTTTCGCGGCGGTGTCGCTTGTATCACTCCACAAGATACAAGCGACACCGCCGCGAAAACACTCATCCTGAAGAAGAACTCCCGAAGAGTTCGAAACATGTCGCCCGTAGTGACATAGAATACGTGAGTTGAACCGTGTAATTGTTAGTATTATGTTCCATCAAGGGTTAACCTCAACAACGTTTTTTCCACAAATATCAAAATAATACTGTGAACCAGTCAAAGATACCTATTGACACGGCCAGAGGCGCTTCAAAGAACCACGCCCTTGCTACCAAAAATGTTCGCTACTAGACCGGGCTTGCAAGACTCTACTCGGTTGATGCCAGGGCTGGGCCCGACGAGTTCCTGACCCGAATATAGGCCTGGACTAGAACGACCGGTATAACCCCGCTAAGCTATAGCTTCCAAGAAGCGTGGCATACCGAAGATGCGCCAGGTATCGGTCCGATACAAAACATAACGTGTTTTTACCTTGATGGAAGCTTCATCCGCCGTTGTACAGGGCGGCTTCGATATGTGTATCTGTATGTCTGAGTATTAGTGTGTGTGTCGAGGCCGTCGCGTGTCCTGGTGAACACTTCCCGGCTCCTGGATGACCGCCCAACACGTAGGCGCACCAATTTATCACTTCAGGCTCCAAACACGGGCAGGCAAACACAAAACTCCTCGATAGGAGCGCCTGGCCTCAATTATGAACTGATTCCAATTAACATAAATCAAATGTCCCGAATGCTTTCTCAAAAATCAAATAAAAAATCAAAGAATCGCGTGTTCAATGCAACAAAGGCAAAATTCTAGGTTATACTAACTAAATGGCAGACGTCAAACGTCAAAAAGTGACGTGTCTTTTTCTTCCCAAATTATCAACCGAGTGATACCCGCGGTAAAAAGCCGGTACCGAACAAGTATGAATCGAATATTGTAGTAAATAATATCAATAGTATAGTTAGTGTGAGACAGTATGGGATAGTATTGTAGTATGGTATAGTATTGTAGTATGGAATAGTATTGTAGTATGGTATAGTATTGTAGTATGGAATAGTATTGTAGTATGGTATAGTATTGTAGTATGGAATAGAATTGTAGTATGGTATAGTATTGTAGTATAGTATAGTATTGTAGTATGGAATAGTATTGTTAGTATGAGACGGTATGGCTAGTATGGGATAGTATTGTTAGTATGAGACAGTATGATAGTATGGCATAGTATTGTAGTATGGAATAGTATGGTTAGCATAGAAACATGGAATTGATCAGCTATGGTGGATAATGTTGCTAATACGAATACTGGGTAGTCATTATGGTTAATATGTTAAGCATAAGATATTTTGATTGATTGTTCTGTATGTGTTACTACAAATTTTAAAGGATAAAGCTAGTCTGAAGTTTGGGACAAACTTATTGTCAGGAAAGGCCGAATGTAAGACATTATGATTTTAAATTTGTAACACTTGGTTCTGTAAAATATAATAACTTTTCCATCCGTTAATACAATGTCAAGTAGTCCGTATAACAGCTGATTGTGACGTCACGTCCGACCGACATGACGCCATTGCGACAGGATAAAACGGTCGGTCGGCCGATACGCCGGTACTTAATTTTGGACTGCCAAGCAGTCAACATGCTTTAACTGAGTTACCGAATTGATGTTACAGTAGTCGCTAAGTTATTTTTAGTAATCCAGTTCAGTGCAAATTATACCACCTTATTTTGAACGAAATATTAATTAATTTAAATAAAAATGTTTGACTAAATATATGGAGTTATGCTTTAACCACCTGATCATCTTATACTCCCGAACTGTGATGTAGGATGAATCGCCAATAACTGGCCACCGTTCAATTACTGGCCACATCATACTAAAAATGAACTATTCACCTATAATATAATATTTTTTTAGCATAAGTGTTATTTACTGGCCACCCTTCAATAACTGGCCACGTTACTCTAAATTGAATTGCGTTTGTAGGGGAACAGAGTTCATTTTTAGTATGAGGGGGGCAGTTGTTGAACGGTGGCCAGATATTGGCGATGTACCCTACATTTAAAAAAACCACCCTGTGTCAAAAAACTCTCATGATGAAAATTCCTTTCAAATCTCATAAAATTTCGAAGCTTAAGTTTCAATGTTGCTAGCTAGAGAGAGAAAGCACTACGGGTTCATGACGTCACGAAGCTCTAGCGTTATAGTAAATTACAATCCACCTGAAGGTAAATATTGCGGAAAAGGGAGAGAATATGGCCCCTCTAATTTTGGACTCTTAGAACTGTGAGTTTTTATAGGTTTACCACATATTTAGGCTTTTGTCGAAACCATTCTGAATTATTGCACCTCAAAAACAAAACCGAACCCTTATAGGATCACTTTGCTGTCCGTCTGTCTGTCCCTTTATCTCGGGAACGCGTGGAGGTATCGAGTTAAAATTATAACTCAACTCCACAGTTCCTTGTAGCTGTGAATAAAATCAAAAATCTAAACTAACGTAAAAAAAAGATACAGCCGTTTATGCCGCAAAAAACGTATATTTCGACACTCAAGATACCTCAAAATTTGAAAGATTCTTTCTATTCCGTTTACTTAGAACTATGAAGTTTGGCAAGTAATATTGTCTTCTACTACAAGGACAGAGAAAAATCTGAAAGATATACATATTTTTCATTTCGTGACACGGCACAGTTCTTTCACTTTTTTCTTTTGTCTTTGTTTTGATTTGTAATGAGTACTGTGTGTTGTGTCACGAATAAATTCAAATTCATTCATTTATTCATTTTGTCATTAAGTACGGAACCCTCGGTGGGCGAGTCTCGCACTTGTCCGGTTTTTTTCTTCGGTGACAATTCGGTGTCCCAATTTAACCCCCTGGAAAACCAATCAATCACATATCAGCCGAAAGACGTTCCATAATGGCCGGTCCTGCGCCACCCGCACCCAGCGGACCCCCGCGACCTTCACCAGGCCAGCAGCCCACCTTGTGGGGGTCTACCCACGTTCCATAATGGCCGGTCCTGCGCCACCCGCACCCAGCGGACCCCCGCGACCTTCACCAGGCCAGCAGCCCACCTTGTGGGGGTCTACCCACGTTCCATAATGGCCGGTCCTGCGCCACCCGCACCCAGCGGACCCCCGCGACCTTTACCAGGCCAGCAGCCCACCTTGTGGGGGTCTACCCACGTTCCATAATGGCCGGTCCTGCGCCACCCGCACCCAGCGGACCCCCGCGACCTTCACCAGGCCAGCAGCCCACCTTGTGGGGGTCTACCCACGTTCCATAATGACCGGTCCTGCGCCACCCGCACCCAGCAGACCCCCGCGACCTTCACCAGGCCAGCAGCCCACCTTGTGGGGGTCTACCCACGTTCCATAATGACCGGTCCTGCGCCACCCGCACCCAGCGGACCCCCGCGACCTTCACCAGGCCAGCAGCCCACCTTGTGGGGGTCTACCCACGTTCCATAATGACCGGTCCTGCGCCACCCGCACCCAGCGGACCCCCGCGACCTTCACCAGGCCAGCAGCCCACCTTGTGGGGGTCTACCCACGTTCCATAATGACCGGTCCTGCGCCACCCGCACCCAGCGGACCCCCGCGACCTTCACCAGGCCAGCAGCCCACCTTGTGGGGGTCTACCCAGGTTCCATAATGAACGGTCCTGCGCCACCCGCACCCAGCGGACCCCCACGACCTTCACCAGGCCAGCAGCCCACCTTGTGGGGGTCTACCCACGCGGCGACTGTCGGTACGGTAAAAAGGAATGATGACTTGTATTTAAGCAATGTAGCAAATCTTGGGATTAGGTGTCAAAGTCGATCCCGGACTTGTGCAGGGCACTACCGGGAAAAATGCTACGGAGGATGATGAAAAAAAACCAACTGGATTAAAGTTCCCGTGACGTTAAAACAAAAATATAAAAAATATTTCTTATTTTCATTGTTCACCAAAAACAACAAAAGGACTTCACTCACAACGCTAGGTATAACAATAGGCGGCCTTATTGCTAATGAGCGATCTCATCCAGACAATAATGCCTCTGGTCTGGTAAAACAGTTCGGATCATCGTAAATGCTAACTTTGGCCGCTAACTTCACACCGGTTGCTTACTTACGTTAGAGTGCAAGTGACGAGAGTCCTTTGAAGTGTCGATGATGGAGCGCCGTTCGATTTTGAACTCTACTGCTATGTTATAAGGAATATGTAATAATCTGGTTGGACGGCGGTTGTAACACGAGCCGGTGGGCGTATTTATGCTGTAATACGAATTGTTTGTGACGTCACAATCAAACAACCTCCTTATTGTTAGTTACGAATTTAATGCAAACATAAATGAAAGATTGATACTATCCGAGTATTTTCGTAATGTTTATCTGTTGGTAATAAAAAACAATTTGTCAAATACCCTATACGCGAACTATTCCCTTTTCCGCAAAAAACCTTCACATGAAACGATTGACATATTTACTATTTTATTATTTATTATTTACTATGACGCGCGTGACGTCAGGGACCTCTAACATGTTCTCTCTCTATCGTGCAGTATTGTAATGGTTATAATTATTTGAGTTTCCGTTCTATGGGGAACCCCCAAAATTAATTGTTTTTTTTTCTATTTTTGTGTGAAAATCTTAATGCAATTCACAGAATACATCTACTTACCAAGTTTCAACACTATAGTTCTTATAGTTTCGGAAAAAAGTGGCTGTGACATACGGACGGACAGACAGACAGACATGACGAATCCATAAGGGTTCCGTTTTTTGCCATTTGGCTACGGAACCCTAAAAATAAATATATAAATATATATAAACAATAGCTACGGTAGCCTACTGGTTCAGGCATGCGGCTGTCAAGCGGCGGTCGTGGGTTCGAATCCCGGCTCGTACCAATGAGTTTTTCGGAACTTATGTACGGAATATTTACCGTTAGCTTTTCGGTGAAGGAAAACATCGTGAGGAAACCGATCTAATCCCAATAAGGTCTAGTTTTCCCTCTGGGTTGGAAGGTCAGATGGCAGTCGCTTTCGTTAAACTAGCGCCTATGCCAAATCTTGGGATTAGGTTTCAAAGCGGACCCCGAGCTCCTTTAGGGGCATAACCGGGAACAACGCTAGGAGAATGATGATGATGATATAAACACTTGTAATTCGGAGGATTAGGGGAGGACGGGGCTTCAATTAACAGGGGTAAGTATTAACAAGCGAATATCCAAAAAACAAAAAACTGCACATCACTAGTAATCACTTGAATCGATTCCCCAGGATGCCGTGGGAGCGAGCTGTGTCATGTGCATCCCTTTTTGGCAGCAAACGCACTTTTTCCACTTTACGATTTTTTGATTTGCGCCTCAAGTGTTTGATTTATCTAGGCAATTTTTTTTCCCGGAAAGCTTATTTTACTGGTTATTGTACAACATGACTTTTGTAACGCTTATGTAAACTGTTTCTTAGTTATGATTTTTTTCTTCGAAAAAGTTCCCACGGGGCAAAAATTTACAAAACAGAATATGCAGGGTAATCTGTAATAAAATAATGGTAGAAAATCATACAACCCCGAAAAACAGGCACTAGATGAAGAGGCAGCCAGGAATTTAAAAAGAACAAAACAATCACTTGCTCTTCAGAACAAAAATAACAAAAAAGAAAAACAAGTGAAAGAAAAACAAAAGAAAGGGTAAAGGAAATGGAAAAGGTAGGGAAAAACGTCAGATAAAGGGAAACAAAAGATGGTGGATCATGCAAAGTAAAGGATTATGGAAGAAAGCAGCAACAGTACATCTATATTACTAATATTTCTGCATTATGTGTGGCGTCCCTTACAATGAAGATGAAGATACAGTATCCGATGGAAATTGGGTGCAATGCATTGCATTGCATCGTGTGTAAGCAATGGCAACCACTCTGGACGTATCAAAGGACACTACATCATACACTTAACTGCGATTCTGACGATTCATTGTGATATTATCTGTAACTGATTTTCGTAATGAATCGTGTTAATGAAACATATAATATCTCGTTCTAGCTAGATATATTGGCTAATATGTTAGTATCAAGACTGATGAGTAAATTTGACACTGAAAGTAGTTATTTATTAATAGTGATTTAAACATAATTCAATTGTTTGTTTCTGTGAAACAAGGTATTGTTTTGAGTTTTTTTGTTTCTTGACACTTGGTATGATTAGACATTGCTGTATAATAAATTCTTTCAAGTTTTCAAGAATGATGTTATTTTTATAGGTAAATAAAAATACGATTTCTTTAATAATAATAAGAAAAAAACAAAGATGTTAATACTTGCCCCTTTTGTTAATACTTACCTCAGACTTGTTAATTCTAGCCCCGTTCACGGGGTAAGTAATAATTTCCGGCTTTTTCCAGAAAAATAGTTTTGTTGAAATAAGTATCAACTCCTTGTCAATTTTTTACCAAGTACACGATAGCTGAATAGTTTAAGCATCATTAAAAAAATATATATACGAAAATGCTAAGTCGTTACAAAACAGTACCTACAATAAAATCTTGAAAAAAAAGCAAGGATGTATTTTTTTTCTCGTTAAATCCATGGTGTGGGGTATCGTTGGATAGCTCGTTCAAAAATATTATGGGTTTTCTATAACCATTTTTCAAATCAGTGATTAGTTTGCGAGATATTGGGCTTTAAAGCCCTAATTTTTGTTCGAGTCATGTGTCGTCGTCCCCCCTGCCGGCTAAATGGCTACTACTGGGGATGTGAAAAAATTCGCGATAGTAGTACATATAATGAATTTAAAAGGAAAACTATCATCGATAAGTAGGCATAAGTAGTTACTGAGTAATAGTCGACCAACTTAATGTGTACTTGGAAAGGCCGATTTTCTTACAAATTCGGCCGACGCAACCGCACCGCAAGTCGATGTAACTAAGACAGACAGGCAACTACGGAACCGTACAAGTAGGTATATATTGGGCAAGCTGAGCCAAATGCAGAGTCCGCCAGGCTCGTTACACTCGCCACGTTCGCTTCGCTCACTGGCGGACTCTCCATGTGACTCAGTTAGCCCAAAATATACCTACGAAGTGGTCTGTAAATACGTAGTTGACGGTATCCGTTACAAAGATCTGAATGCACAAACGTCACAGCTCATGTTAAAGCAAGATTGCGTTCAACTTGATCGGAACCCGTTACTAAAATCCTGATACACAAATACTCATGTTAACCCAATTGTATTGCGTACAACTTGATCGACATTCAGTTGATACTCTGCGTCGCACGTTACACTCGCCACGTTCGCTTCGCTCACTGGCGGACTCTCCATGTGACTCAGTTAGCCCAAAATATACCTACGAAGTGGTCTGTAAATACGTAGTTGACGGTATCCGTTACAAAGATCTGAATGCACAAACGTCACAGCTCATGTTAAAGCAAGATTGCGTACAACTTGATCGGAACCCGTTACTAAAATCCTGATACACAAATACTCATGTTAACCCAATTGTATTGCGTACAACTTGATCGACATTCAGTTGATACTCTGCGTCGGAAGTATCATTAAATATTTATCCAATTTTAAATGCATCAGCTCATTATTTTAAAGACTTTCATGATTACATGACGTCTGAATCAAACATCTGCATTTTTTGAGAGAAATATGAAGTTTGTCAAACAACCTCAAACCATGCAGCTAGACATAGTTGCTTTGAATTGTGACAAACAAAATTTGCGTCATGGCAAACTTTTACCTAATACAATCCGTAGCATAATTTGCGGACCTTCTAATTGTGGTAAGACCAATTTATTAATAGGTCTTCTATTACATGAACAAGGTTTGCGTTTTCAAAACGTATATGTTTATTCGAAAACTCTTTTCCAACCTTTATACAACTATTTAGAACGAGTATTGTCACTAGTTCCTACAGTAAAATATTTCAAATATCGTGAAAGCGATGAAGTGTTAAGTCCTCAGGACGCGTTAAATAACTCTGTAATAATATTTGATGACGTTGCATGTGAGAAGCAAAATAATATAAGAGATTACTTTGCAATGGGACGACACAAAAACATTGATAGTTTTTACTTGAATCAAACTTATAGCAAAGTACCTAAACAGTTAATTAGAGATAATGCGAATTTGTTAATTTTGTTTAAGCAAGATGACATTAATTTACGTCATGTTTATGACGAACACGTTGGAGCAGATATGGACTGGACACAGTTTCGTAAGATGTGTGCAACCGTATGGGACAGACCGTACAGCTATTTAGTAATAAATAAGGATTGTGCGAAAAATTCTGGAGGTTACAGGACGGGATTTGACACATTCATCGTTTTGGATTGAATATCATATTTAATGCTCAAACCTCTCAAATAACTGTCATTGTTTTATATTATTCCATTGCGGTTAGATCTGGCTAAAATGAATACAGAGAAAGTTTTAAAAGAAAAAGTACTTCAATCAGCTGATGCAATAAAAAAGAAAGTTAAGTTAATTCGTGATATGAAAATTGACAACGAAATGATGTTGGAATCGGTACTTAAACCGATAACAGAGCCTCTCAATCAAATGACGAAGGGAAACAAAATATATGAGAACAGCCCATGCGATATGAGTGATATAAATTTAAAAGATGAATTTGATAAAGGGAAAATGGAATGGAAAAATAGCGCTAAAAGACTTAAATTTAGCCCTGATGGTGACAACAATGATAGCGATAGTGATACTAATAATCGTACTATCATGAGGAAATCTATTGACACCTTTTCTCGATGTGATAGGACGACGCTTGAAAGCGATGATGATGATGATGATAATGATGATTATGATGGTAATACTTCAAATGAAAGCGAAAGTAGTAATGATTTGGATACAACAAAAGACGCTTCTTTTAAAACGTTAGATTCGTATTCTCCACGCGATGATCCCGCATGGCAGAAGCCCTCACGTAATTTCGAGAACATACCTTATGGAGTGCGAATGGAGCGTGGTAAACTGATGCTTGGTCGACATTCGGTAACCATTACTAACGGAAAACTCATGGTGAACGGCCATACTTATAGTTTAACACAAGGTTTGAATGAGTTGTTATTTAAGAAGGTACCAAAATTAGATATTATAACTGAAAATGATAAACTTGATTATAAAGTATTGCTCTTAGAGACAAATGCACACAGACGTGATTTTAAACCTAATAAACCAATAAAAAGTAATAAGGGGAAAAAGTATTTGTACATTATAAAACCACTTTTCAAATTATCTAAAGATCGTACAATAAGTAACGAAAGCTGTATTCATGGTCAAGGCCTACCAACTATGAAAAAAGTAATCAACAATGTTTCGTACGTTTATTGGGATGATCCTAACGAGTTAGTTGAGAGGTTAAAGTTACTTGTAGCATCTCGCGATGCTGGTAACACTGGGTTGGATAATGAAATCATATCTATAATTGAAGAACTGCAAGTCAGGCATAGTGAATAATATATAAGCCTACTACAGTTACTCAGTTAAACAGTATATTTTCAAACTTCAACGAGAAGCAGATATATAGTAAAATGAATGTTGACAAATTCGGTCATCATGTGCACAAACGTTTACGTTTATCTGATGTTTCTGAATTTAATGATAAGGTTCTTCTTAGAACCGAAAATGGTGATTTTGATTTACAATCTACAAGATTGAAAGGCGTTGAGTTACCTTTACTACCCAAAGATGCAGTAAATAAGCAGTACGTAGACCAACTCATTCAAAAAAATTATGAAAAGAAAAAAATCGATTCTTTATTTGAAGTTATAAATACACAAATCCACCAGCTTACACGTCAATTGCAGCTGAACTTTTATACGAAAAAGGAAATAGACAACATTTTAAATCAGCTCGACAATGACAAAAGAACAAATCGTTAATGAGATCCATAGACCAGCTCGGAAAAATTTTCTGCGTCGTGCTGTTGTGTTAAAAGGCATTGATGATCTGTGGCAAGCTGATTTAATTGATTTACAGAACTTTCAAAAAGTGAATAAGGGTTACAAATATATTTTAGTTGTTATTGATGCGTTTTCAAAGTATGCGTGGTGTATGTCAGTGAAATCTAAATCAAAATTAGAAATAAAAAGTGCTTTCGAGCAAATCATAAAAAAATCCAAACGCCAGCCACAACATTTACAGACGGACATGGGTAAAGAATTTTACAATAACGAATTTCAAAATTATGTAAAATCGTTACAGATAAACCATTATTCATCCTTTTCGATTAAAAAAGCATCTATAGTAGAGAGGCTTATAAAGACACTCAAGAATAAACTTTATAAATATTTTAGTTTCATCGGAAATTATAAATGGGTTGGAAAACCATTAAATGACATTGTCAACTCTTATAATCATACATTGCACCGTACAACCAGGTTTAGACCGATTGATGTTAATTTTAATAACGAATTTGAAGTTAAAGAGATGATTAACAAATCAAGACGTGATCCTCCATTAAAATTGAATAAGTTTAACTTAGGAGATCATGTTCGTATAAGCAAGTACAAAGGTGATTTTCATAAAGGTTATACTCCAAATTGGTCTACAGAACTTTTTACAATAAAACAAGTTAAATACACTATTCCTGTTACTTACTACTTAGAGGACCAGCGCCAAAATGTTATCTTAGGTACTTTCTACGAGCAAGAACTTCAGAAAACGAGATGTCCGAACGTTTACCTCATAGAGAAGATAATTAAAAAAAGAGGTAATAAATTATATGTTAAGTGGTTAGGTCTCAGTGACTCTGAAAATAGTTGGATCGAGCGAAACGCTATTGTGTAGAAATGTATTTATAGTCTCGTTTGAACGCTATTGTGTCATTAATATATTGGATATGAAAGGATATGGACTTTTAAACAGTGTTATTAATAATCTACCATTTGAATTACATTTACCCGGCTATAACTATTGTGGACCTGGTACAAAACTAAAGCAACGCTTATTAAGAGGTGACAAAGGAATAAACGCTTTAGACACTGCGTGTATGCAACACGATATTGCATACGATAAATATTCTAATTTAGAAGATCGACATACAGCTGACTTAGAGCTTTATAAAATGGCTAAGCAAAGGATGAAAGCAAAAAGTGTAGGAAAAGGTGAAAAACTGGCTTCATGGTTAGTTAGTAAAGTTATGAAATCAAAAATTAAAGCAGGTGCGAGTGTAAAATCATTTAAGCATTTGGTAACAAAAATTCGAAAAGAGTTAAAAAAAAAAAAAAAAGGAAATATCATTAACCATGCATATGCGGCTGCAAAAAAAATATTTGCTGATAAGAGTAACGTGCAAATTCCACGTTTGATACCAATTCCAAAAACTGGAGGTATATTACCTTTGATTCCAATTTTTGCGGGTTTATCTGCACTGGATTCCCTAGCAGGCGGTGCGGCTGGAATAGCGAAAGCCGTAGGTGATTATAAAGCGGTAAAAAGTAGATTGTCGGAATCAGAACGACATAACAAAATGATGGAATCAATAGCACTCGGTAAAGGATTACATTTAAAACCATATCGAAATGGAAACGGGTTATGCTTAAAAACTTCAAAAAACTAAGTAATAGGTTACCCAGGAGAGCTCTTACAAATATTGATATTTTAAATTATTCAGCCGATATACCTTATTTTAGAGGTGTTTTTATGAGAGACCGTTTACCGAAACACCCTAAAAAAATTGAATGTGCTATAATCAATTTAGACGAGTACAAAAACCATGGAACTCACTGGGTGGCCTATGTCAAAGATAAAAATTATTGTGAATATTTTAATAGCTTTGGAGATATCAAGCCTCCAATATAATTAATAATGTACTTAAAAAAAATGATATTTCATATAATTACAATACATACCAAACATTTAATACTGTAAACTGTGGACATTTGTGTTTGAAATATTTAAAATGTTTTTGGAAAAAACGTTTAAATTGCAGTTCACAATAAATATAATACATACCGCTCGCCGTCATGGCACTCGTATGGTTATTGACCCCCCGCTGCCCAGCGCATCTCAGCCCGCGCCATCGGCTTCAGCCTGGAGCTCTACTGCGGCACCGCCGGCTCAAACGTCGCTAGCGGAAAGACTAGGGCTGCTCAAATCAAACATCCCAGTTGTAGGAAGAATACCTCGCGGTGCTCGCATATCTGTCGCCGGCTGTCTCACCGATTGCATTGCCAGGGTGGTCGCGGAAAATTCCTCTAGGGCGTGGGAGCGTCTACTTACCTTTCCATACACAGTCCTTCACGCAGACAAATCCATCAAAGCTTCACTCACCTCACAAATCAAACTCAATACAGCATCATTGTCCGTTTTACCTTCCGTCCCACTAAATTGTTACAGTAGCAGATCAAACAAGCCGCCAAATTCGCAAAATTCTAAAATCAGATCAATTGAAAATAAGTTATCCGAAGGGAATGTGAGTGGTGCTGCCCGTCTTTTATTTTCTCGCGACGACCTTGCTGCTCACTCCGCCGAGACCTACGCCGCCCTGAAGGAAAAACACCCTGTCCTTTCAGCCACATCTACACTGCCGGATCCACCATCCCCTGATAACTCTACCGTCACTGTTTCCGAAGATGCCGTCCAGCTGGCTATTTCATCCTTCCCTAACGGGTCCGCGGGTGGGCTTGATAGTCTCTCTCCTCAACACCTCAAGGACCTGACTACTTTCTCACTGGGTGACACGAGAGCTTCTTTGCTAAAGCAACTCACGGCACTGATAAATTTGATGCTGTCAGGACAAGTGAACGCCGAGATAGTTCCAGTCTTGTACGGTGCTAATTTGATTGCTTTAGCAAAGAAGGATGGTGGTATTCGCCCGATTGCCGTTGGCTTTACTTTCAGGCGTCTGGCTTCAAAAATTTGCTGTCGAAAATTTAGCGAGAGGCTGACAAAAGTTTTCAAGCCCCGGCAGCTGGGATTTGGCATTAAGGGCGGTTGCGAGGCGGCGGTGCATGCTGCACGCACTTTTTTGAATCGTCCGGGCTATGAGGTATTTGTAAAAATAGACGTAAAAAATGCATTCAATTCGGTAGACCGCGGCGCTCTGTTAGTTGAAGCCAAGAAAGTGCTCCCAGAGCTTTATAATTACTTGTGGCAATGCTACGGAGCGCCGTCAAAATTAATTTATCAGGACAAAACTATACATTCATGTGTGGGATGTCAACAAGGAGATCCGCTTGGACCCGCCATTTTTAGTTTAGTAATTCAACCCATCATCTCATCACTAAATTCTAAATTCAATTTATGGTACTTGGACGATGGTTCTCTGGGCGGAGATGCTTCAATTGTTCTAGAGGATTTGCGGACAATCATCGATAAATTTTCGAAAGTCGGCCTTTATTTGAACTTCACAAAATGCGAAATTTTCATCCCCGATCACCTTCCACTTCAAAATAAAATTGACATACTAACCAATTTTAATGCAGTTTTGCCTAATGTCTCCGTTCATTCCAATTCATCTCTCACGCTATTAGGTTCGCCAATTTTCGACGAATCAATCAACCCAGTCGTTAATTGTAAATTAAACTTGTTCAAGGATACATCCGACCTACTTTTTCACATCAATCCTCATATGGCCCTTTTCATTATTCGTTTTTGCTTATTCACCCCAAAATTTATGTATTTATTGCGCAGTTGTCCCATTTGGAAATTCTCTTCCATTTTGTCATCCATTGATTCCTCCCTTCAGACAACACTGTCCAAAATTATAAACATTGATTTTGACTCCAGCAACAGACCTTGGACTCAAGCGGTTCTCCCAATAAGGCTTGGGGGGCTGGGCGTTCGAACCTCGGCTAGCGTAGCCCTACCTGCATTCCTGTCCTCTGCTTATGGCTCGCTGTCTCTCGTCGGTATCATTCTTAACCTTCCCCAGATAGTTGACGATGAGATAGCGAGTTTGAAGGAGGCCAGGGATGCATGGTGTGACTCCTGCCCTGGAACGGTCATCCCGGCCGATAGACATTTTCAGCGAGCTTGGGACTCCCCTCGCCTTAAAAAGGTGCAAGCATCCCTATCAGAAAGTAGCCCGGACGATTTTGAACGGGCCCGGCTCCTGGCGGTTTCCGCCCCCGAGTCGGGACACTGGCTCCACGCGCTTCCGTCACGACAGTTAGGCACCGTTCTGGACCCAAGCACCTTAAGAATTGCTTGTTGCTTGAGGCTTGGGGCCAGAATATGTGTTTCACATACATGCGTCTGTGGCAAAAGCGTCGATGGGTTGGGTAGGCATGGCCTCTCGTGTACAAAAAGCGCCGGCCGCTTATACCGCCACGGCACTATAAACGATTTGGTCCGTCGTTCGCTTGCCACCGCTTCTGTGCCTGCTATACTCGAACCTACGGGTTTGGCAAGAGACGATGGCAAGCGACCTGATGGTGCCACATTAGTGCCGTGGAGGTTGGGTAGAGCCTTGGTGTGGGACGCAACGTGCGTGGATACGTTTGCTCAGTCCCACATCCAGGGGACTCGCTCTCAAGCCGGCGCTGCAGCTGACCAGGCCCAGGTGTTGAAGCGCCGCAAATACTCGTCTTTAGTTAAAGACTACGAGTTTGCGGCGCTTGCGGTAGAAACATTGGGTCCCTGGTCAGCTGACATGAAATCTTTTATGAGGGCAATGACTGAGCGACTCATCGACGCTTCAGGGGACCATAGGGCTGGCGCTTACCTCTCGCAACGTATTTCATTAGCAATACAGAGAGGTAACGCCGCCAGCGTTATGGGCTCCATGCCGCAGACGGAACTGCTGGACGGGGTCTTTTTGCTATGACTGGGTTAGGTTAGTTTGTAAGTTATTTTGTAATTAATTTATTGTTTCTTCGTTTATTTTATTGATTATGTTATTATATTTAAAAACTGTTATTCATAGTACTATATTAAATTATACCACTAATACTTATATCCAGTACACATTATATCCATTAAACGTTATATCAAAAACGTATTATACTATTTGAACATTATACGCTATGAAAGTACATTTTATTATTTAGTAAATAAATCATTTTATTAAATATTAAACCAGAGTTCCTAATAGGTATTGATTATGAAAGAATATACCTACCAGAGATAAAAACGTTATCATTTACACGATGTCTTTCACTTTGTCCATAACCGGAACCTCCTCTACCTTGTTAACAAATTACTCACCAGCTCTTCAACTAGTTGACAAATATGAATGCGGACTATTATATTTGTCGACTTTTAATTCAATACCTAACATAAACTGCAAAAACAACAAGTTCTATTACGGAAAAAATGAAGTACTAGAGATACCAGAAGGTTCATATGAACTTCAAGACCTTGATGATTATATCAAAAGTCATATTCAAGGTTGTACTTTTAAACTGGATTGTAATAACAATACGTTGAAAACGTCTATATTGTGTTCTAAAAACGTGTATTTTAATAACGAAGATTCTGTTGGTAAAATATTAGGTTTCGGGAACGAAACTGTACCGGCAAATATATTAACAGTCTCCATTTCCAGTATCCATTCTGTCCACAACTTTGGTTCGGGTCGAATGTGATATTGTGAGCGGATCATTTATAAACGGGAAACCAAGTCACATAATTCATGAGTTTGTACCTAACGTGCCACCTGGTTACCGCATCATCGAAACGCCTAAAAACAACATTTATTTCCCAGTAACTCAAAACAGTTTAAGCGCTCTCAAAATAAGGATATTGGATATAAACGGCAATTTGGTAAATTTACGTGGAGAAGAGGTTCAGATATATTTACATCTTAAAAAAATATGATCGTCTACAATAAAACCAAAGTGTTGTGTAAAAATCATATTAGTACTCTTTGTGCTATCAAGAAACGAAGACCTATTAAGACTAGCCTTACAAAAGAAAACAAAATATTTCTCAGATCCATCGGCCTACTAAAATGAACATATTAGACTTAACGAACTCCATTAGTTATGACAACACGATCGAAAGTTTCGAATTTCATTCTTACAAACCTTATGTGACTAGTTTTAATTTGAACGATGAAATTCGCATACCAATTAACCAACAAGATCTATACGTGCTGCCATCATCCAGTACACTATACATAGAGGGTTCCATCGCAGTGTACAATCGAGAAACAAAAGCGCAGGTGTCAAGTGTTCTTTTTACAAATAACCCTATTCTTCATTTATTTCAAGATATTCGGTATGAGCTTAATGGGATTGAAATAGATAAAATAAAAAACGCTGGAGTCACAACTACAATGAAATCTCTTTTATCTATGAATGAACATGAGTCGAAAATAGGAAAATCATGGGGTTGGGATATTAAAGGAACCAAAATCACGAATGGTACATTTTCTGCTTCTATTCCTTTAAACAAAATATTAGGTTTTGCAGAGGACTATAACAAAATTATTATTAACTGCAAACATGAACTTATTATTTTGCGTTCTAATACTAACTTAAATAGCGTTCAATTGAACACTAATGAATATGTAGATAATATTACTTTAACGAAAGTTGTATGGCGTATGCCACATATAAAGGTTTCTGATCGTGAAAGATTACGTTTACTCAAATATTTAGAAAAAGATCATGCTATTCAGGTTGCATTTAGGAACTGGGATCTTTATGAGTATCCTCTATTACCTAAAACATCTAAACATTCTTGGGCTATCAAAACTTCCTCTCAAATTGAAAAACCTCGTTATGTTATAATAGGTTTAAAAACCGGTAGAAAGAATGCATCTGACAAAGATATGACATATTTTGACCACTGTGGTTTGAGAGAAGTTAAAGTTTTCTTGAACTCAATATATTTTCCATACGAAAATTTAAACGTCAGCTTTTCAGACGGAAAATATGCTATATTATACGAGCATTATGCTAAATTTCAACAGTCATATTATAACCGCTGTCAAGCACCTTTGCTGAGTCCTCAAGAATTCAAAGATTATTCACCTTTGTTTTTCTTGGACTGCTCAAGACAAAGTGACACTTTGAAATCTGGTGTTGTTGATGTGCGTGTAGAATTAGAGTGTGATGGTGATATAGACGATCATACTTCTGCTTATTGTCTTATTTTGAACGATAGTATCATAGAGTACAAACCACTGAGTAATATTACAAAAAAGATATCATGAACACGTATTATATGTTCGTGGATCTTCAAGGCTTTAAATCATCTAATAATGAATTTATAATAAAGGAATTTGCACTCAGCACAAACGAATATACACAAGTTTTTTTGATAAAGCCACCATACATGTTTTCTCGTTTATCAGAAAACGAAAAAAAACAAGTTATATGGTTAGAAAAAAATCATGGTATTTTGTGGCGTGAGGGTTATATTGACTACCGTGAATTTAAAAGAATGATTGTAAACCACTTAAAAGACAAGAAGATTTTTGTGAAGGGATTAGAAAAAATTCAATGGGTTAAGGACTTGTGCTCCAACTGTACTGTTATAGATTTGGGTGAAAGAATTCCTTATAATTTTCATCATTTATATGAAAAATATTGTACTGAAAATGAAGCATATAATTGTGTACACCACAAAAAAAAATGTGCTTTAAAAAATGTTATATGTATAAAAAAATGGTACTTTGATAATGTTAATATGTTTGTATTCGAAATGTAACAAATTATTAGTTTTTAAATAAATATTATATGAATGCTACCTAAAGGGTTGTTTAATTTAACTAGTTAATAGTATAGATGTACCATCCACCGCCATCAAGAGTGCAGGAAGTTGCATTACCGTTGACCAAAAACACGTGAGCTAAAATAGCTATTAAACTATGCATCATCTCTATGAACTCTAATCAACAATTTGTCGTTAGTAAAGTAAGTAAGTACGGAGCTTAGTAACCCTATCTAGTTTAGCAGCTATTTTAGCTCACGTTTTTTTTGGTAAAAGTTGTGTATATATATATATTTTAGACTAGCGTTCTAGACTAAATATATGGTTTGGTTTTAGGTTGAAAGGAAAACACAAAATTCTAAAATCATATTTATTTCTATAATTCACATAGGTTCAAGTGTAAACATTTAAGGCTGTCACAGTTTATAATATTATACTTACAAGACTACTATGATAGAATATAATACATCAACATTACAATAACAATTAGATTTAAATCTATTCATTTATTACTAAATACTTATGAATATTGTCGAGTTTATTAACAATCAATCCTAGCACGTGCCATATACTTGGCGTGCGTATGCGATTATTTAGTTGTAGAGTAGGAAATTGCAGCAGAGGTTTTCTACAGAAAAAAAATCCTACTACGAGTATGTAGAAAACAATAAATCAAAACTAAAATAATATGATACTTAACTGATGAGTTCGATGAACAACTTTGTATGAAAAGTTAAAATGAACCGTCAGTATGAAGCTTGTATGAAAATACGAATTTGTAACATGTCAAATTTCGTCAATCAAACTGCTTCCTTTTTTTCAAAAGCTTGAATTTCTTGAATTGTAAAAACGAGCTCCATAGATTTAGGTTATTTTTAAAAGCTTGATTTAGGAGAAGAGTAAAATTAATTATTTTGCTCTAAATCATTTTCTCATCCTATAACATTATATAGTTTTATTTGTTCTGTAAAAAAACCTCTGTTATAACTCTACACTATGATATCAGTCAGCGACAAGTGATGAATATGCGTTTAACGGCACGTGGTACTGATTAACCACACGACTGTCAGTCTACGGACAGGTCAAAACTTGAATAAAAATCGAATGGTATAAACCGATACCTTGTGTCTATGTGTGCAAACTTTGAATTTATTTAAGCTCTTTTATAATATATTTATTTCATATAAAAGATACAAATATCAGATTTAATTCCGCATACGCTATGAAACGAATTCAAATCATCTCACGTCTTGCTATACTGGTTTACTAGCTAAAAAAAAATATTAAGTTGAATTTAGAAACTTGATAAGTAATAGATAAATGATTGCTTAGTGTAAATAATCTGCATAGAAAATAATAATAAGGTACTGACATTAATATGCTAAGGATTTGGTCACCCTATAAATACACTGAGCGTCGACGTCACACAAGCAATGTTGCTTGAAATGTAAAACCGTATATCAACATAATTATGGGTTTGAAATTGAACTTATCGCACCTTATTTCATGGTTTGTCTTCGAATCATATTTTTTCGAAGTTCTGCATCGCGCTATCAAAGTTTTTAGATTACTTCATATTATATAAAAGTTTACGTGATGTAGTCGTCGGAGAAGTGCGAGCTATTCGTCCACTAGTTCACACGACTCTTACCACTTAACGGCATCAAAGAGCTTGGCTAACTCTGCGATGTTGACTTGGTAACGTGGCAACGTAATACTGGGGTAAATCCCTGTACGATGCAAACCCTACGTGGCGACGTAATACGCAACTACTACAGTGGACGGTAGTACTCATGCTTACACACCATGTCAAAAGAGTCTAGCCAGCTCTGCGATGTGCTTGTGTGAGTGTGTCAAACGCCTCACAACGATAGTCAACTTCCTTGGAGCGAATCGGGAACTTGATGTGTAGTGTGTGTGACCCCCACAACGAAAGTTAACTCCTTGGAGCGAATCAGGACTTAATGAAGAATTGTGAAGGTCTGACGTATCATGGTTGCAAACTTGATACGTTGCGTTAAGCTTTTACCATTTTTCCGAACCGGGTGCCAGGACAGTGCAATATAAAACAGAAGAAAGAACCTGGCACCCGGTAAGGCTTTTGCTGTTTGTGAGACCGGATGTAGGGTTTAAAGGTAAGTTGTCAATGCGTTTGTGTATTCGGATTTTTGTAACGTGTTGTGATAGCGTTCATCGTAAACATGAGGCATCTGAATGTCGATCAAGTTGAATGCTCAGTTGCGTTAACATGGTCTGCGCGTTTGTGCATTAGGATGTTTCGTCAACTACATTCAATCAAGGCATCAGACAAACTGTGCCTAATGGTGTTCGCAAGACTCGTTATCAACTACATCTTCGTAGGTATATTTTGGGCAAACTGGGTCACATGGAGAGTCCGCCAGTGAGCGAAGCGAACGTGGCGAGTGTAACGAGCCTGGCGGACTCTGCATTTGGCTCAGCTTGCCCAATATATACCTACTCGTACACTGCGCGTGGCCCGACACGCACTTGGCCGGTTTTTTTTTTTTTTCAATGTCAGCAATACCGTCATTGATGAGCCGATTTGCAAAAATTTTTTTTGTGTGTAAGTATATGCTTCCAGGTGGGTCCCATTTTTTCAAAAATCCAGTTGGATTATGGGATCCATGAGGAATTGAGGGAACTCCTCAATTATAATAGGTACGCGTGTAGTGATTTTGGTATTTTTTCTGTACTCGTGTATATATATATACATCCAGAAATCATAAATTTGGTGGAGTGGAATTGATGATGAAGACCACAGATGACTTATGGCATTCCTCAATTATGTACTTGAAAGTACAAAAGTACGACACAGATTCTGATAAGATTCCGTTGACATAGCAACGAATGAAATGCCAAAGGTGATCCTTGTGGAATCGACGGAAGTCCTCAATTATTATCGGCCCACATACAGCGATTCGGTTTTTTTCTCTAATAATCAACGTATTCGGAAATCAGTTCATGTGCTAAATTGGAAAATAAATGTGGAAATGTTCTCGTGGCTTGGCGGAGTACTAAATTGAAGTCGGTTAAAACCTTGTTTTTAAAGAAAATTATGTAGGTTTAAAAATATGTTGTGAGCAGCAGATATAGGTACTTTATCGATCTGGGTTCTGGATCGAACTGAACCGTCAGGAAAAACATGCGCACTGCGTCAGGTGGAATTCGAATTGGGATTTGAAAGGAGATAGTGATATCCAGAAAGTTCTGGTGTGTAACGTTCCGTTACACGCATCGTTACAAACATCACGTCATATAAGTATGAATCAGGTTTCACTAAAGTCTGTAAAGTACATGCGACCGTCCACCAAGTATAATAGTTTCATAATCAATAATCCAAGCGATCGACCAAGGCACCATAAACACGGCTTTCTATGTACTTGCAGGGTGACAATCGTGATTCATGTTCGGAGTATGCTGTTATGTTCGGCCGGACCAGGTATGGTTATGTATGCACATTTGTATGCAATATCTGTACCGCCGCATACCGGGTATACAGTCAATCCGACTCAAATCGGGCCTAGCTGAATTTCTTGCTGGACTCTTCTCAGCCAGGCTAGGTTTAAAGAACCAGCGACAAAACTCTTAGTACCTCGACGACATTTACACCCGGATTACACTTGAAACCGTTCAACCAATCTCATTGGAGCGAAAAGTTTTAGAGTATTCCAGTATTTAAACCGTGAATACCAGGCTACTCAACCACGCTGTATATTCATATGTATGGGGTACTTGGGTTTCCGATGCCTACCGCACGGTGACAATAAATATTAGTCTCGAAATACGTGAGTTTCAATAGCCGTCCCTTGGTACCTTCCCCTAGTACAACATACCACCACGCAATTCGACTATCGGGTTCGTCCTACTAAAACATCAGTCAGGGATTTAAAAGAAAGCAATATCTTTTCGGGACCGAACATTCGAGATATACTTATATATTAATACTAGCTGTTGCCCGCGACTTCGCCCGCGTAGAACTTGGAAAAATGATTGCAATTTTGTTTTGGCGCAAGCTTAATTATTGCTGTCCAGAACAAACTTCTACCATATAGAGGGATGATTTCCGATATAAAAACTATCATATAGCCTCTAATTTTTCTTCCAACGGTCTCAAATTCTCTTTGCCAAATTTCATCGAAATCCGTTATCCGTATCCGATATTAAAGGCTATTCCAATTAAAAATACGTACTAGGAAAAAATAAATTAACACTTTTGGAATCAAAAAGATGTCCTGCCTCAAGACGCCTCAACGCTTCTTGACATAAAATAAAATAAGACAAAAGAGATTTAAAATATCTGATTATGGTGCATTTAAATTATTGTGGAACCCTAATTCCTAACAATATGGCGATATTGTAGTTCTGGTTAAGAACCATTTGCTCCTATAGAGGGATGGTAACGTTCTTCAAAATGCTTGCTCTAAAACATGGTGACTTTTGATTATATTTCTTATTGCAACCTAATTTATTTTAAATACAACTTATTAAATAAGCTGGTTTCAAGAAGCGCGTAAAAAAATAGATTAAAAACACAATATGCTTCACCGAAAATATACGTTAGCATGAGAATGCACGTACATCTTATATTTATACGTATTATTATGAAAGACTTAAAATAATAAATACTTAAATTAGGAAAATGGCTTACCTTAAGTTTTTTATTACAATGTAGGGAACAACTCGCAACATAGGAACACAAAATTCACAACTGTTTTTGGAAAAGCTTGTAACAGAAATATGGAGCACGTTATACTCTTGTTTGGTTTTGTAAGGCGCTTATAGTGAGCTTCGCGGGAGCAAATAGTTTTGCGAAGTCGAAATATAAGTCTACTATTGGCTTAATTGGTTGGTCACTAATTCCACTATTAGTGCTTTATTAGGACAAGTACGCCTATAAATTGGGCCCTTTTCCGTGGTTATAAGCGCTTACTATCCCGTTATAGTCCTGATAATATGTGGTTCTAGGACAATTACCAAGCCACTTTTTGTTACTTGGGTTGTAATCTAACTTGGTATGTAGGGGTGAACTCCGCAACTACTAATGCGATTTCAATAGTTATTTACGATACAAGTGCCGAAAATAGGAAATTCGCAACGAGTGGAGATAAATTAAAACACGACCGAAGGAAGTTTAAATCGACACGAGTTGCGAATTACCTATTCGCACGTGTATCGTACAACGTTTTACTGTACATGTGGCTCTTTAAAGTTTCGACATATGCACAAAAAGTGCTCTTTTCCGCACTAGTGCGGGAAAGTAGCACCATATGTACTGTAAAAATTATTTCACCAGTAAAGTAAAGAGACGAATCTATACACTGGTTTGATTGAAAATTTTCCTTCAGAAATCTAAATCTTACCACCGTAGAAAAGAGAAAACCGGTTTAATAACGTGCAACTCGAGCCCTTTCATATGACGCACAATAAACTAGACTTGGAATTTTTGCTTTGTGCTGTTTATGTGATATGGGATATCGTGCTTAATTATAAAAGACTTGCCGTTATTAAATTGTGGGGTATTTTCCAAATCCATACTTGTGCATGGTTGCCCGATTACCACACGGATTCGATCGTGATTAGTTAGTTATAACTACTATCAGGCTCTAGTATAAGTTTTACCGATACGAAACTTTACGATCGCGTTTGCGTTTTACCCTCAATTTGTATGGGATTTGACAGCTAAACGCAAACGCGGTCGTAGCGTTTTGTTTCGGTAAAACTTATAAGAGCCTCTGTGTGTCGAATAAATGACACGCTTCAATGCTATTTAAGAAACACAATTATCTAATCCATTTTTTTTCCACTACAAGTTACATGATAAATTACAAATATAGTATACTCGCAAACTATTACTAATATTCTAAATGCGAAAGTGTGTCTGTCTGTCCGTCTGATACCTCTTCACGCTTAAACCGATGAACCGATTGAGATGCGCGGGCAGACGCGAGTTAAAAATAAAGAAACAATAATGTTTCTAAAGTTAAAAAACAACAAACAACCTACATAAAATGAAGTTTTGAAATAAGTCGGCACTGAATAAAAACATTTTCCTAGTAACCATTTAGTATAATTGAGCAGGAAAAGTCTCAATCAGGATCTGCAATATCATTTGCTAGAGTCGCAAAATAATCTAGATAGAATTTAATTGTTCTCCGAAATACGAGTTTCAATTCAATCGCTGTACCATAAAATGGGGTGAGTAGGGATCGCGAGGAGAGTTGGGTTATGAATGGGAAGAGAAGGGATGAAAGAGGGTGAGATGGGATTTGAAAGCTACTGCTACCTAAATAATGTATTCCAATTTAAAATGGAGCTATAGTAATATTCATAATAAAAAAAATCGATCCAACAATCTTCCAAAATCACCTTTGTATGAAAACCCATCTCACACTCATCCCAACTACGAGGGACTACGGGGTGAGGTGGGATTACATGTTTATCGTTAAGGTTATGAAATGGAACTACCCAAAATCATAAAAAAACTAAAATACAAACGTCCGGAACACTTATTATATAATAACATTCAGTTTTCATATGTAAAAAGGTTTGAATGTCAGTTTGTCCCTACTCACCCCGTTTTACGGTACATTTCTTTTATCTAACTTTTTTATGGAGGCTTCACTCTAAGCCGGCGCCTCTATAGAACGCCGGGAATCGCTTTACAAAGTGAGGTACATTTTGGTTACAACCTTTATTGCCAATGGTACAGTCTAAAACATTTACATTCGATTGACAGTAACAGTAACAGTAACATTAAGCTGTCTTGGGTTCGAGTCCCGGTAGGCAGATACCAGATTTTCTAATGTTAACGGCAGTTTTCATATTCTAGCGCTATCTGTGAGATCTCTTGTAATTGTCTTTTCTCAAACATGCTCGGAAATGTACGCGTTAATATCACGAAATGAAGACATGAAGTTTCTTGTTTATGGCTCCCTACATTACTTCTTGGCCTTACGCCAAGAAGTAATGTATGAAAACCCTAAGTAAAACCATTATTGTCCGCTACTCTAACTTTTTAAATTTGCTTACTAATATTAAACTGACAAAGGAAAAATTACATACTGCCAACCACCACTAGTCTTGGACAAGTCTTAACCGGCAACCCATGTCAAAGTTTAGACCGGATGGCGGTCATCACGACTCACCAGGATTATAAAAGTGAGACGGAATATAAGTGTGAAAGTGCTAAATTTTTACCCTAAATTCAAATAAACTGACAGTGACTTTTACATTTGAATGACGGCAAAGTGTAGTGAATGAACATTAATTCAAACATAAACAATGAAAAGGTGTAAAACAGTGAAGAAACACTAAAGAGCAACGCAGATTAAGTAATAGTGATTTTATAACCTAAAAAAATCAACAAACATTGTCCAACTGCCTACAGACAATATTGTCATTCCATAAACCAACTATAGCGCCATCTATGGAAAAGTCGCCAAACTAACTATTGCGCCATCTATGAGAAAATCGCCAAACTAATTATAGTGCAAATCGTAAGTCGATACTATGTCATCTAAACTCAATAGTGGAGCTTCAGGTAGTGACCGCAAGATGGCAGCACCAGTAACCTGCCATAAATGCAAATCCTGCGTTGATGTAAAGGACACCATTCTATGCTCCAAATGCAAACATCGATACGAGTTCGATTGTGCGGGCTACTCCAGAAAACTGCATAATCTAAAACAGCTAAAGAACGAAGATTCTAAAAAAGAATGGCAATGTAAGTCATGTTTGACAAAAAAGGATGACAAAATGCGAAGCGGCCCGTCGAACATCACATACCGAAAAGTAAATAAAGTAAACCTGAATAAAAATGCAAATTTAGATATTTCGTCGCAGTCTACGCCAGGTACATCAAACAATGTCCAGGCGTTTGATTCGACGCTACCGCCGAATAACTCCTTAACTGAGCCCGCATCATCGTCTCTGGCGAAGACTCCTATCAACTCTCCGCCGTTGGACCCGGACCTACTAATGAACACTAACGCAAACGAAAGAAATGAGGTCGTTGATAAATGTGATATACAAGACACAGAGGACTCGCAGTCTTTTCTACACACCCAAAATAACTCCCCGACTTCGGACTCGCACATTAGTACTCTATCGAACAAGGATTGGTCTTACGGTTCTTTATCACCTCAGGGTAAATTATTATCAAAAAGCGTGGACGGCTCAATACTGGGGGCTGGCATACACTTACTACCCCATGGAACAAACGAAAAGATTTCCGAACTCGAGCTTGCTCTAGCGAGCACGCAGAACGAGCTTGACAATAAAATTATGGAAAATATTGAGCTGCAAAAAAAGGTCGACAAGCTTACGCTGGAGACAGAAGTACTCCAGTCACTATGCCATTTACAATCTATAGAACCGAAAAACAGTACCAGTACAGGGAAAAAACATAGACTATCTTTATTACCCAAGTCATCAACACCTTCAACGCCAAGCACAACTGCTTATATTGACAAAGAATCCCATATCAATAAGAATATATTTCAATTGCAAATAAAAATTATAGAGACGGGAAAACTGGTTGAAAATATGGGAAACCAGCTCACAGAACTTGACAAACAGATGAAGTCCCTGACAGAAAGACTTCATCCTCCCGCGCCTGCACCTGCTGGACCAACTTCACCTATAGCGAAGCTAGCGCCATCTAACGAAACCCAAAAGATTAAGTATCAGTCTTTGAGAAACAGCGAAAGACTCTATACAGGGCCTAAAATATTGATCTACGGTACTCAGCAATGCGTCGGCCTCGCCTCATCATTGGTCAGTTCTAGGAGGACAGACAATTATGTGAAGTATGAAGCTACTGCGATTACTAAGCCACACTCATCAAGCGCTGAAATAACGAAGAATTGTCTGGCTGCGCCGTTGAAGCCGGAGGACAAACTAGTCATATGTTTGGGTGAAAATGATGGTAGTATACAAAACACTTTATCTCAGTTGCGAATTATACTCGATACATTTGCTAAACATACGGTGCTGATATTAAGTGTAAAAAATAACATACATGTAGATACAGTCAAGCTCAACTTCGAAATTGAAGAGATATGTGCTGATTATAAAAACAGTCTCTTTATAGATTGCTCGTATAAAAAACTTCACAGCATGTCGAAATTGATTAACTATCATATAGATTGCATAGATTACGAAAACAATCACTTAAACATAAGTAAACGGGGAAATAAATTTAAATGCAGTCTAGGACAGAGTAAACACAAAACTAATTTATCAGTGTTTATAAAAGGCACTATCCCATATTATTTTTCGCGCGTAAAGCCTAGACCTGCTGAAACTGTAAATGCGACTTCCATGCACTGCATGGAAAATAATAATATGAAGAAAGGGACTATAACTGATTATTTTCCAGTGCTAACAAAACGTGACTTTTTTCGTAAATAAAACATCAATTTGCAATTTTTCTATTCTTCACCAGAATATAGCCAGTATTTTAGCAAAACAGGATCTACTAGAACTAACATTACAAGAACTTAGAGCAAAGAATTATATCCCGAATGTTATATGTCTTACGGAGACATTCCTGAAGGCAGGCAGTGAATGTTACGTTCAACTCTACAATTATGACATGGTAGCTGTTTATTCCAGAGAAAAACAACGAGGTGGAACATGTATATTAGCTAAAAAGGGTCAAAATTGTAAGGAACTGTCATTTATTAAGGACTTGTCTACCAATCACGTATTTGAGTTATGTGGTATAGAATTCCCACTACAAAATATTATAATCATCTGTCTCTACAGAACTCCGTCCTCAAATCCTACAATATTCCTAAAAAAATTAGATATCTTATTACACAAATTGCAAGAGAGATTCAAATCAAAACATCACATAGTAATAGCCGGTGACTTCAACATAAACACACTGAAAAAAAGCTCTACTGTAACGGATTTGTTAGACCTATCAAAAAACCATAATTTGACCTTACATATTGACGTACCCACACGAAAGCTCTCGTGTATTGACCACATACTGAGTAATATTCCAAGCGCCACAGCTGCCGTGCTGCCACTCTATCTCTCTGACCACGACACAGCACAACTATTAAGTTTTCCTGTAAACGAAGTACCGCGGAAGCCTACCAAGTACTTTTACTATCAAAGAGACTATAGCGTAGATAACGTGCGCAAGTTCAAACAGTGTTTACAGAGCCTTTCTTGGTCTGACGTTTATGAGGAGACTGATCTCAACTCTGCTTTCAGTAAATTCCATGACCTACTATGTCTTTTTTATAATCTCTGTTTTCCTATAGTCCGTAAATTAGTTAATAGTAAAACCAAAAATAATCGAAATTGGTTTAGCAAAGGACTAAAGGTCAGCTGCAAAACCAAACGTCAGATAAGGTATAAGTATTACAAAGAAAAAGCAGCAAAAGACAAGGCTTTGTACACTAAATACTCTAGTATATTAAAGCAGTGTATTTACAAATCGAAAAGAAATGCAAACATACAATTCATTAATAAAAGCTTTAATAAATGTAAAGCTTCATGGCAAGTAATTAAGAACCAATTAGGCTCTACAAAACCACGAGAAGCGTTCGAATATATAACTCTACACAACTCTTTAATATCGGACCCAGTAAAAATCGCTACCGCCTTCAATGATCACTATATAGAATCCACACACAAGTCATCAATTGCCCCTCCCAAAATAAATATCAAAAATAGTTCAAGAGCCAACTCTATGTTTCTGAAACCCATGTCAGAAAACGAAGTTCAGGGTGAAGTGTTGTCATTGAATAACACAAAATCCGAAGGCTACGATGGAATAAGTACTTTTATACTTAAGACGTGCTTAAGTGAAATTTTAGCTATCTTAACTTATTTAGTAAATCTCTCTTTTATAACGGGCACTTTTCCGGATACTCTAAAAACATCAGTTATCATGCCATTATTTAAAAAGGGTAAAAAAGATGACGTCAGTAATTACCGGCCAATTACATTGATACCCATTATTTCCAAAATTTTTGAGAAATGTATGTTTAAACGGTTGCTTGATTTTTGCACGAAATTCAATATAATCAAAAGTGAACAATTTGGATTCCAAAAATATAAATCTACTACGTTAGCCATTTACTCACTTCTTAAATTAGTTTTAGCTGGTCTTAACAATAATAGCTTCACTACAGGGCTATTTTTTGATATGTCCAAAGCGTTCGATTTTGTTTCCCATGATACACTATTACGCAAACTAGAGGCACTCGGAATCAGAGGACCGGCACTCAAATGGATGTCGTCCTACCTAAATGCCAGAAAACAATGTGTCAAAATCACAAAAATGAACGAAAACAGCGAAATGACTACCTATTCATCGGGTTTCAGATATAATAAGTTCGGTGTGCCACAGGGTAGCGTTCTAGGGCCGATATTATTTCTATTATATATCAATGATATAACTGACATTACGCATCACAGATGCATTTTATTTGCCGACGACATTTCTATTATTGTGACATCTAGTAAAAATAAGAATACAAGTAATGACCACGAAAAAGAGATAAATAATATAATTAGCATAGTGAAAGATTGGCTATTTTCAAATAATTTAATCTTAAATCTTGACAAATCGAAGTATGTACAATTTAATAAGGCTGTTCATGCCAAGACAAATATCGATCTTAATATTCCCACTATAGACAAGATTCCGCAGATAAAATTTCTAGGAATAATTGTGGATGAGAAGCTTGACTGGAAGCCGCATTTAGATTATGTTACAAATAAAATAAATAAATATGTTTTTGCTCTTAAACAAATAAGGAGGGTTACAGATATAAAAACCGCGCTCTCCTGCTATCATGCATATGTGGAATCTGTCCTACGCTATGGCTTGATAATATGGGGGAACAGCACTGACATAAATCGCGTGTTCGTTGCACAAAAAAAATGCATCAGAGCAATGCATGGTATGCGACCAGATGAATCGTGCAGACCAATTTTTAAAGAGCGTAATATATTACCACTTCCTGCCTTGTATATTTATGAGTTATGCATGTTTGTTCATAAAAATAAAAGTATTTTTGAAAGAGCATGTGATAGTCATCCACGAACATGTCGAAATCCGGATAGACTACTTCCTGACGAGCACCCTACTTTGTCAAAATACAGGAAAAGTTGCATAATATTGTCAATTAAGATCTATAATAAAATACCAACAGACATTAAGAAATTAAATATAAGATTATTTAAACAAAAATTGCACCAATGGCTAAATAATAATAATTTTTATTCGTTAAATGATTTTTTTTTGTTCGTTGATGATGTACTTAAATTTTAATTGACATGAAATAATGTAATAATGTATACGTATTAGAATGTATTAATTTAGTTTGTTTTATTTAATGATTTTATAGTGTTTAAATATTTTGAATGTGTAATTAATTTTGTATAATTCTTTTAATTTTTATTTTGCATACCAGCTAGTCCTGGTTAAGCATGGAAACATACCTCTAATTTTGTTTGTAACACCTGTTTGGTAATGTTTAACGCAAATAAATATTCTTATTCTTATTCTTATTCTTCTTATTCTAGACACTGTAAGCATACTTGCTACATAAAGTGCTTGCTTTTATGTGCGGTTAAAAATGGTGCTCGAACGGCTTCTTCAAATGGCATGTTTAAAAAATAAAAAAGGCGCAAATTACCTATTATTTAATTGATTACCTAATTATTATTATTACCTAATTATTTTATTTATTTTTATTTTAATATTTCCTCACATCGTTTGAGAAAAGTACTATACAATCCTCGGCCGGAACAGGGATTGCTGGACTCGTTGTATTCGGCCTCGTCTACGACTCGGCCGTCTACCCCAATCTCGTCCAGCAATCCCTTACTTCACGGCCTCTGCAGTAATCTACTATTTTTTGTTATTATCTATGTTATTCATAAGTTTTATGGCTGGGGTCCCTAAAAAAAAGTAAATAATGAGTATTCGCGAAATAAGACGCGGGCAAAAGCTGTAAAAAGTACTGACATTAGGGTTGCCAACCGTACTATATTTTGACTCTTTGTACTATAGTACTGTTGAAGAAATATATAGTACGCGAGAATACTATATTTTGTGGGACCTTAGGAAGTGCTTCATATTACCAAGGTTTTTACTAAATAGCAATATGGCCCAGACAATTACTATACAAATATTTTTACAGTCTACTATATTTTTGTCGTTTTTCTCTGGAAAATACTATATCGCCCCCAAAAATAGTTGGCAACCCTAACTGACATGCACATAAGCTGCTAAAGCAAACACCAAGTAATAAAGCGCGCGGATTAATTATTAATAACCTCTCAGTCAACCACTAAAAGGTCTTTGACGCACGCCATATTGATTGTGTTCCGTAGCTATTGAATAAATAGCTAATAAAATTGTCTTGTTTAATTTATTATTTTAATGTTCTTGAAATTAACTTAGTATAAATTATTTTGTCATTTATTAATTGAGCTTTATTGTGATGACAGCTGATTAATTTTGTCATTGTAACGATTATTACTTATTACTATTTATATTCTATGGTGTATGATTATTTTAGCTACCTATGGGTAAAATTGAATACAATTAAAGGCTGAATAAGTAAATTAAACGACGACTTTTATTAACCGACTTTAAAAAAGGAGAAGGTTCTCAACTCGCCGGAATAATTTATTTTTTAGGCATGTCCCCGAAGACTCGGAGACGAGTGGACCGATTTAGAAAATTATTTTTTTGTTTGAAAGGGTATCCTGCCCACGTGGTCCCGTGGTCACCAGGTCAGGTCAGGATCTGATGGTGGGATCCTCGAGACATCGAGGGAACTCTTCAAATAAGGCGAAGTACTTTTTTTATAAGTAGTTCCTTCTGCCCGCGCACACTCGTTAATATCGTAGCTCTATACAAACTTTCACCGCATTTCACCCCCTTAGAGGCTGATTTCCGGGATAAAACGATCCTATATGTATCAAATTTCATCTAAATCAGTTCATCGGTTTAAGCGTGAAGAGGTAACAGACAGACAGACAGACACACTTTCGCATTTAGAATATTAGTATAGATTAGTCAATTTACGTGAGTCCGGCCAGTATCTTATAATGATATTAATGGTGTTTCGTAAATAGCATCGAAGCGTGTTATTCATTCGACGCACGGTCGCAGTTATAATAGGGGCTTAGACAATAAATAGAATAACCAATAATGTCATATTTTCTCGAAAAAGGATAAAAAATGTCGTCAAATGGAGAAAAAATCAACGCAAAAGGTTAAATAATCACGAAGTTATAAGTGTCCAAAGATTTAAGAAAAAGGGACAGAACATACCCCTTCTGTCCCTTTTTCGCAAAACGCAACATCATATGAAACGATGACGCTGGAAGAATGTGACGTCACAGAAAACGGCAACCTGCCACGCGGCATCGTGGTCGGCGCCGCCGTCGACGCGGCCTCCCGGCAGCATCCTGTAATGTGACGTCACACGTTTGCGTTTGCGTTTTCTCTCTCTAACAAGCAATATTAAAACGGCTGTAGCTTCGTAACTCTTTGAGATATCTGAATGGGATTTTCGTCACTAGGCATATTTTTTTGCCTTCTTTCTTTTGGAGTAATAATAATTTTCGAGTCTACACCCCTATTAACTAAGTACGATCGAATCCGTGTGGTAATCGGACAATACTATACACAACACGAGAGTGCATCCGACCAGCACGGCTAGCACGCGAGCTCTCTCGATTTTTGTCGCACTATCCGTCTCTCTCTTATTAGAACACTTAGAACAAGAGGTATAGTGCGAGAAAAATCGAGAGTATGCCCGGCCAGCCCATGACAGACGTGCAGGGCTGTTATTCGCTACGCGCTAATACGTCTCACCCCGCCGGTCACCCGTCATGAAACTAGACCTCTACCTACGCTTAGTTACTACGCTTCGCGGTGTCAACATATATTTGTGGGTGAGCATTGAGGTGAGCTTAAAACCAGTTGCAGAATAACAAGTTGTGAATAACATCAGCTTTCAATTTAATTGAATCGTGAAGCTGGGCGTGCGTGCTCACCCATCGATTTTACGAATTCAGGGGGCTAACCTCAATTCACATTATGTTTTCATTCGCTTGTTCTAGGAACAAGCCAAAGCCCAATGGATTGGCCCATTGATCAACGACGCATCCGTACGTAATTAACTACGCATTTTATCGTTTCAAAAACTCTGTTCGCTTAACTTCGCTGAACCTACGGCGCCTTAAGGTGCTATACCGCGCCCGGCCGCAGTCGACGTCGAATTATTATGAACGAAACACATTAACTTGATGTAAAAAAAGTGAAGAACAGTCCACAACGAAATGCAAGAGTTATAAGTGTTTACCATTTGAGACATCAGTAAAAATGCACACATTTCTTCGCTCCGCTATACCAATCTGATTTTTTATAGGTAGTCAGCGTCATTCCACACTGTCAAAATCCAGTGACTCACGATATTAAAGCGACGCGGTACAGTCCGGACATTATTAGCTGGCGTTCTTACACTTGAGACGTCATTAGTAACAACATCTTACATTGCCAATAAATAAAACTTACGAAAATTCCCGATGAATAGCATGCTTTAACTTATTTTAGCTATTTTTTTTAGCAAAACTGGATGTTGATATAGCAGTTTATATCTAAGCATAGCCATTTCAATTACTCATGAATTCAGAATGAGAAAATTGCATAACCTTAGTTCATTTCAGGGCACGCAAAGCGTTCTCCGACGGTTTTTTGTAAGGTACCCAACTGTCCGGCTCAGATTTGATTTTTAACCCCCGACGCAAAGACAGGGGTGTTATAAGTTTAACGTGTCCGAGTCTGTGGTATCGTAGCTCCCAAACGGATGGACCGATTTGAATGAGGTTTTTCTTGTGTCATAGATAATGTTATCCCGAGTGTTCTTAGCTATGTTTCATGAAAATATGTTCAGCCGTTTTTGAGATATTAGACTTCGAAATGAAAATGTCGGGGGTTTTTCAACTTTTCTAATTATATATGCATTGAACAAATGTCTGTCAGAAGTTAAAGGGTTTGGTCACTTTTCAGTACTTTGAAGTTGGGAGGAGTTGGGGCAGCTAAAAGAAAATAAGTGTGTTATTTGATACTACTCTATAACATATATAAAAATAAATCACCTCGGAGCCGCACAGTTAGGTACCCTTTCCTTGTAAGAATTATACCCGCAACCAATCAACTGTTTTTGAAAACTTATTTACATTTCTTTAATTGTTTCCTTTATAGTCGCGAGTTTCTCAGATTTTATCTACAGTGTGTGGCCTGTAACACGCGCAAATATTTAAAAGGACGCTTCCTTAGAGCATCTGCAGTAACCCCTTGTGTCCAATATATATATTTTTTTTACATTTGGAGCAGCATTCATTAATATTGTTTCTTGTAATCAAGGTCAAATAAGTGAATCTGTGACTGGGTTTATTCTGTGGTATGGTAGTTTGTTTCCAATGACGCTCAAGTGTAAGAACGGCAGTACACAGTAGACCAGGTGTCCCCTCGGTCTTCGCCCTATCCGCCACCGGTTACCTGGTATCGCAGCGGGATGGGCGGCAGCACGGCGGCCCACAGCTCGCCGGGCACGCCGCCGCCCGCGCCGACCTGAGCGCTCGCCGGGGGGAGGGGGGCCATCAGCGGGGGGTCACACTTGTCGGTAGGGTGCGTTTCCGCCGCGAGGGCGTGACAACATTTACTCGGATTCGGTCAACGTTCGCCATTTATACGTGGAATAAGCGCGCTTATAGCACTATGTTGCTCTTACGCTATACACCGTGGGCCTGGATAACCTGACAAACTTTAATATCGCATTCCTGGATATATTTGGAGATTATAATTTCATATAAGAGTTCGATTCCGTCTAACTTTAGATATATAATATTTTCACGTCGTAACTCAGTAAAAAAATCATTTGCGATTGTGGCATGGTTACTTCAATGTGGAAACACTCGAAAATAAAAGGGTTCAGGGGCATCAGAAATGCATGGCTAAAATCTGTCCGGTTATTCGGGCACACAGTGGATATTTGACTTTGACTTTTTTAATGTAATACACCGTGTTTTTCCTTACCACATCCTACCGACAACTGGCTCTCTCGCCACACAAAATATCTTAACTTAGGCAACTTAACATCTAACATACTATAGTCTAAATATAAAAAAAAAACCTCTATATGCTATGCCCAGATAGACAAAACTCGCCTAGCGTACAATAGTCACCCATTCGTTCAACCGGATCACAGTCACAGGGGAGTTAGAACTGTGTCGACCAGTCCTGTGACGTCAGTGTTGTAGAAAAAATGCGAATCGCTAACATTAAATGGGCATACAGACAAGAGTATTTCCTGTGGCCAATGCTTTTGAACCTTTAAGTTATGATTTAAAATGGGTTGCACCCGGTTTGGTCTCTAACGAGAAATGCCCTTAATAATCGCGATAATGGACGTTCTCAGTACGGGCACACTACGATTATCGCGATAATTAATGGCATTTCTCATTAGTGTAACCCCAGCATAAGCGGTGTACGTTGGAATCTGATTGTATGGAATGTTTGACAAGTGTCTACGGAATGACAGCACCGCCAAAATTTAATGTTCATCAGTCTGCAATTGAAAGTTGGTGCAACCCGCTTAATCGGACAGATTTATAAAAGCTCGTTTATGCGGATCACGAGTCCAACCAAATGTTGTCTTCAGTTTGGCTGGCCACAGAAAAAAACGTAAACCCATCTCTGTATGACCTTGAAACCGTTTCAGAAATCAAAATAATGTGTTTGTTGATACTTTTTGTATCACGAGTATTGTGTGTATGTAGCAATGTTACTAGAAATCTAGACAAATTCCAAATAATACAGACTAGGTCATAAAAATGTACACAAGCGTATACATATTTACAAGCTCGACTGCACTACTAAAACACAATTGATTTTTTATGGTGCGTTTCCACTGAGCGGGAGCGGAGACGTGCAGAATTGACCAATCCAAAATTTTTTTGGTCAACACAGCATGTGTCCGCTCCGCCTCGATGAAAACGCACCTTAAAGTTCAACTGCTAAACATCACAATTTAAGACTTCAGCTTTTTTGTGTGACATTTAGAGATCCAACCGCATAGAATCTCCGACTACTTTTCCAATATATGTATTAACCAATAAAAGTATATGTGTGTGTTTGTGTCTCCTTCGATAAGCTGCTGTCGAGAATGTTGATTAATACACGTTTATACAATTCTATGAACATAGGTCGCCAGTGTTTTCCGGTTTCTTTATTATCAAACGATTTGTTAAGATTAAGATTTTTGCCTTGAATTTGCAATCACCGAATTGTTTATCTAAAACTTATTATAGAGGTAACCAACACCTTAACAGGGACTTTTTTAATGGCTCTGGGATACTTTGCGAGACTGAATAGTGACATAAGTTTGTCATGAGGTGGATGTCATTTCGACTTCATGACAAGGTTATATTAATGTTAAATCTCCCAGTGTTCCAGAACCACGAGCATAAATTGTGCTAGTAATTATATAAACATCGCCTTGCGTCTCTGTTGCACGACGAAAGTGACGATTAGGGACTTCGTTATTCATCGATATTTGTGAATTCCATTTATTAATAATCTTGCCCACAGATCATCGAAACTCCTTGAAAGACGGACAAATCCAAGGCATCAATCGTTTCAACATTTAACAATAGTATCGTAATTGAAGATTTTAACTAGCGTTGAATTATTTCAATTCACATTGACGGTTCTAACAATAACCTATTTCTGACGTTATTATAAATAGATCACAGCTATGCGACCTCATAGGACAGTAATTAATGTCCCTCATAACTGGGTGGAAAGACGCAACCTTGGGTTTCATGAATGATTAAAGGTACGTCCCCACACTCGACCGCAGACCACAAGTGCCTAAGGCCAACCTTTCGCTACATGATTTGAAAAATAAAACGTTAGTAGAGTCTTTAGATATTTAATTACTGTATATATTTGATCATCTGAGTTCGAATCGAATCTCAGTAACTATTCGCTTGTTTTGTCAGTATAAAACGTCGCTTCCCGCTGTCTGTCCCTATGTATGCTTAGATCTTTAAAACTACGCAACGGATTGTGATGCGGTTTTTTTTAAATAGATATAGTGATTCCAGAGGAAGGTTTTTATATGGGTCAATCAACTTTTTGTTGTATTTGTGTGTCACTACTCTTAAATATTTTTTTTCTCTCAAAATATTAATATAACATATTGATTATTATATGTTAATCTTTGAATTAGACTATTGAACTACAATTGAACAAAGTATGGAATAATAAATTGTACAATTTATGCAAAAAAAAATTGGTTTTCTAGGAGACACATTTTCGCTTTCATACCAAAATGTCGTGTCCCTGTACTAATATTATACGTTTCATTCCTTCTTGGTGTAAAAAAATCGCTTACTGGTAAATAAAGTTATACGTAAATTAAATACAACTCTGAATTTAGTATCTTAATACGTTGTTCTAATCCAGAATAGTTAAATCGTTTTTTTATCAGTTTAGTTTGAAAAAGTGTCCCTGTGAAAGTAAAAAATATCAAGTCACTTGACTAACCAAACTAAATGTAGGTAGTAAATGGCTTGATACCGCATGACCTTGGCTAGACCAATAGGCAGCCGATCTGAGTAACACGTGACTCGGCCCGCCATTGCTGCGGCATTGTGTAGCATCGTTCATTTCGTCCGGAGCTCTAACACAGGTAAGGTGTCTTTATTCCATTTCTCCTGACTGACTGCGATTATTCTTAAGCTTTCCATGATTTTATCTTAAATTAGAGTTTCGTACATGGGACGAAGGTCTAATATCCTAAAGCAACCAATTTAATTTCCACTTTTCTCTTATTTTGTGCTTTTAACTGGTTTTAACTTGAATTTGTCTCCTGGGTCACCAGTCACCTGGCTGACTTTTGCGGTGACCCAAGAGACATTTTTGGTAAGTCAAGAGACACTTACCTATTTATAAAGCAGTTACTAACTAAATGCACAAAAAGTTATTAAACGATTTTATAAAAGATGAATATTATAAAAGCTATTTTAGTTTCATTCATTAAAAATAAGGATAAGAACTATTTTCTGTTGTTGTTGATTGATACAAATAACTTGCTGTGATTATTATTAAGAATAGACATATGTAGAAGGTTTTTTATGTTTTCATTAATATATAATATTCTAAATTATACATTTCTGTTCTTATTTTATCCCCGATATACTGAATTAAAAATGAAGTGGTTCTTAATTTGTCAATATAATTAATGCTATTCAATAATAAAAGGCAACGTATAACACGCGCACACTGCGGACCGACGAAAGGATAGCGGAACTGGAGGAAGGGTTGAGCAAGTTGCGTTGGGATGTCATAGGGTTATCTGAAGTCCGAAGAGAGGGGGACGACACGATAACCCTCAAATCCGGCAACTTGCTCTATTTCCGGGAGGGCGACCAACAGTCCCAGGGAGGTGTCGGGTTCCTCGTCCACAAGTCCCTTGTGAACAACGTGGTGAAGATCGAGAGTGTGTCGACTAGGGTGGCGTACCTTATACTCAGAGTATCCAACAGGTACTCATTGAAGGTCATACAGGTTTACGCGCCGACCTCGGCACACTCCGACGAAGAGGTGGAGGCTATGTATGAAGATATATCGAAGGCCATGCATAGCTCCAAAACCTACTTCACCGTTGTCATGGGGGACTTCAACGCAAAACTGGGCAAGAGAGATGGTGAAGAGCTGAGAGTGGGGCAATTTGGAGTTGGAAGTCGGAACCACCGGGGCCAACTACTGGCTGGCTTCTTGGAGAAGGAGGGACTCTACATGATGAATTCCTTCTTCAATAAACACGAGCACAGAAAGTGGACCCGGATGAGTCCCGACGGTGCAACTAAAAACGAGATTGGCTTCATCATGTCGACGAGGAAGCATATATTCAATGACGTCTCTGTGATCAATACGGTCAAAACCGGGAGCGATCACCGTCTAGTAAGAGGCACATTGAATATATGCGTCAAGCAAGAGCGCTCTCGATTGATGAAGTCTACGCTCCGTCCAGCATCAATCCAAATTTGAAACCCCGAGAGCTTCCAGCTGGAACTCCAAAACCGTTTCGATTGCCTAGGCGGCGATGTGGACGAACTGAACGACGGGTTTGTGGAAGCTGTTCCACTGGGTCTAAGTTCTTCAAGGCCCAAGGGACCAACAAAACTAAAAGGCTCTCTAGCTCCACTCAGAAGCTCATGAAGGAAAGGAGTGAAATGATTCTACAGTCTACAGCCGATGCGACCTTATACCGGCAGCTCAATAAACAGATCTCCAAGTCCCTTACCCGCTATCTGCGCCAATTCAATACAAACCGTATTGAAGAGGCCATCAAGCGTAATAAGGGCTCTAAAGTGTTCTTGAGAGATCTGTCTGTAGGGCAGAGCCAGCTCGCGAAGTTAAAAACTGAAGATGGTAGAATCGTTTCCTCTAAAACCGAGATTTTGGGTGAGATAGAGCGCTTTTACGGACAGCTATACACGTCAACACGCAGACCCGAAGTTGGTCGGGCGGAAGACCCTAGAGCTAGACTAACCCGGCACTATACCGACAACATCCCGGACATCAGCCTGTACGAGATTGTAATGGCTCTTAAACAGCTCAAGAACAACAAGGCTCCCGGTGAAGACGGAATAACAGCCGAACTCCTGAAGGCGGGTGGAAAACCGGTCCTTACGGCCCTTCAGAAGTTGTTCGATTCCGTCTTACTGGAAGGGAGAACTCCAAAGGCATGGAACGGAGGGGTGGTGGTGCTGTTCTTCAAAAAGGGTGACAACACCCTGCTGAAGAACTACAGACCCATCTCACTTCTGAGCCATGTCTATAAGCTGTTTTCGAGGGTCATTACAAATCGTCTCGTACGCAGGCTAGATGACTTCCAGCCTCCCGAACAAGCCGGTTTCCGAAGAGGCTTCAGTACCGTAGACCACATCCACACGCTCCGTCAGGTTATACAGAAGACCGAGGAGTATAACCTGCCCCTCTGCCTAGCGTTCGTGGACTACGAGAAAGCCTTCGATTCGATTGAAACCTGGGCCGTACTACAGTCTCTCCAGCGGTGCCAAGTTGACTATCGCTATATCGAAGTGCTGAAGTGTTTGTATGAGAACGCCACTATGTCAGTTCGACTCCAGGACCAGAACTCGAAGCCTATTCCGCTGCAGCGGGGAGTCAGGCAAGGAGATGTTATTTCTCCAAAACTGTTCACCGCTGCACTGGAGGACGTTTTCAAAACTCTGGACTGGAGAAGGCTAGGCATCAACATCAACGGCGAGTACATCACTCACCTTCGGTTTGCTGACGATATAGTAGTCTTGGCTGAGATCATGGAGGACTTAAGTACGATGCTCGATGACCTCAGTAAAGCTTCCGAGCGAGTTGGTCTAAGAATGAACATGGATAAGACGAAGATCATGTCAAATGCCTATGTAGTACCAACTCCCATTACAATCGGACACTTTACGCTCGAAGTTGTAGACGGTTATGTATACCTAGGACAAACTATCCAGTTAGGTAGGTCCAACTTCGAGAAAGAGGTCAATCGTAGAATCCGACTCGGCTGGGCAGCGTTCGGGAAGCTACGGCACATCTTTTCGTCCAATATTCCGCAGTGTCTCAAGACGAGAGTCTTTGACCAGTGTGTGTTGCCAGTGATGACATATGGTACTGAAACGTGGTCGCTTACTATGAGCCTCATAAGAAGGCTCAAAGTCATCCAAAGGGCTAAGGAGAGGGCTATGTTGGGAGTTTCTCTGCGGGATCGCATCAGAAATGAGGCTATCCGCAGTAGAACCAAGGTAACAGATATAGCCCTCCGAATCGCTAAACTTAAGTGGAAGTGGGCGGGGCACATAGCACGTAGAACCGATGGCCGTTGGGGCGGAAAGGTTCTCGAGTGGCGACCACGTACCGGAAGGCGGAGCGTGGGTAGGCCCCCCGCAAGGTGGACTGATGACCTGGTAAAGGTTGCTGGAGTTCGCTGGATGCGGGTGGCGCAGGACCGGTCACTTTGGCACTCTTTGGGGGAGGCCTATGTCCAGCAGTGGACGTCTTTCGGCTGATATGATGATGATGATGATGAATAATAAAAGCTTAAACATAAAACACATACACTAAGCATCTAGTCCATTCCACTGTAAAAGTCTCTTGAGTTACCATTTTGTCTCTTGAATAACCAACTTGTCCCCAAAAAAAGTACGTAATGTTTTTAATTTTACACACAGGAGATTTACGGTATTGAGTTAGTTTTTACATAAATTGTGTTTAAATGAAAAAGAGAAGTAAAACATTGATGTACGTTTTAGTTGAATTCGTTATTGGTAATACAAGGAAAACTTTTTGTACAGTTTTTGTCACCAGTGACTCAAGAGACATAATTCGTTATTATAACTTTTGACATATAACGTGTTTTACAATATTACAGATGCATAATAGATAACAATGTATTTAATTACACATTGCACTGATTAGATCTTTTTTAGCGTGCTGTAGTATTGAATTATAACATGGTTACCCAAGGGACCACTTTTGTGCTTAAATTCTGGTTATGGCCATATAAAACTTATATTTACCATACAAGTTCACGGCAACCCTTGCATTTTAGAAGTATAATATATATTGTACGATAACAGCAAATAATAATGTAAAATAAACTAACTTATTATTTCAATTTGTTCTTTCTCAAAAATGCAAGAAAAAGTTGATTGACCCATATATTATATACCTAGTACCCGTGCGAAGCCGGGGCGGGTCGCTAGTATTTACATAAAAAAAAAAAAAAAAGTTACTAACACGTTATGGACTTTGTTCGAAATAAAATTAATTGAAATTGAATTGAATTGTATCTACATAAAACAAGTTCCTTGGTAATCTAGTTTACTGGACAAATTTATTTAGCAATAACTAGGTATTGATTGATTACTTAGACTTGTTATTGAAAAAATATGAGAGATGTTTTATAACTTACAAGGCTGCGTCTCTCCCCCCAACTGCTCCTAAACCCAAGTTGTAAGTGACATACCTGCGGGCGATCGCGGTGCGGGTGCGGATGCGGATGAGGATGCGCGTGGTGGTGGTGCGGCCAGCCCACGCCGCCGCCGAGGGCGCTCAGTCGCGCGCCGCGTAACGACATCTGGAATGTTAGAGGAGTGTGTGAACAGAGGCGTCAGAGCGTAGCGAGGCGTTCAAGAGCGGTATTCCGAGTGCATTCTGCTTTTCACTCATAACAGGAGCGAATATCCTGGCATGCAAGGTGTCAAATATATGAAAACACGTCTTCGCACATGCGGTGGGTCTTCAGCCTTATACAACATGAAGTCTTGAGTAATACTGTAATCCTTCTTTATCATAGCTTGGTTGTCGAATAACAAGGCGTTCCGTGACGTACTAAACGGACGGACGCTTGCAACTCCAGGGGGTGACTCGCTGAGCAATTAAACATGGCCTCCCGTGAGAACCCCGCACTGCAGTCCCTCGGGGATACCTCGGCAGGCTCATTCTACCACAGGAGCGTTCGTTGGACGAAATTCCTCTGAAACCATACCGTAGACGATACATTTATTTTTATTCTGATTATCAGAAGGCCGAGATATGCGTCATACTCGTGTTCATGTGACTACAACCTTAGAATAATTATTAATTGTATTTCGACGCTCATAGACCTTAAGGTGTAATTCCGTGCATCGCGGCCGAACTGCGATCGACTGCGTGCGACTGACGCGCACGGCTTGCGACAACAGTCAGTGTAGGGACTAGGTCGAGCCGAGCATGTGCGCAGATATCTATTATTTGTTGCCTGATGCTATGGTTACGCCTCCTGGATAACCCTTGAAAACTATCATTTCATAGAGTTTAAAAGCAATAAATAGCGACGGGCCATGAATGGCTGTGGTCGCCGGTTCGAATCCGGCTCGGAGCATTACATTTTTCAATTTTTCCCTTATTTAAAAATGTATAATTTCGTTAGCAGCGTAACTGCTTAATACAAAATTAATTTAGTATGGGGTGGCGCATCGTTACTGACGATTTCTCAATATAATTTGAGACGTTGGTGCCGTTAAGAAGCCTAAGTCTTCTGGTAGATGTCGCTACACGCCTCCCTATGGCGTTGTAGGAAGGAACTGATTGAAGAATTTGGTGCCCGAACCGGATTGTTCCGATAGCTCAGTTGGTTAGTAGCGACAGGCCATGGATGCCTGTGGTCGCCGGTTCGAATCCGGCTCGGAGCATTACATTTTTAAATTTTTCCCTTATTTAAAAATGTAATATCTATGTGGTTTCGTAATATTGGCAAACCCATTCTCTTAAAGCTGCTAGGATCCAATTTATAATATGTTTTCTAAGAAAATATGTATATCCTGTTTGTTGGCTTTTTTTCTACAACGACGGTGGCAAACAAGCGTACGGCCCGCCTGATGGTAAGCGGACACCGCAGCCTATAGACGCATGCAACTCCAAAGGAGTAACATGGGCGTTGCCAACCCTTGATATGTTTGAGGATTCGCCGTGTTGACAGCTGAAGGAATAAATTCCCTCGCTCTCAACACAACGCATCCTCGGGAGCTCTGGCGACCTTGCTCACCTCCAGGAACACAACACTACTATAAAGCAAGTAGTAGAACAGAATAACAACAAGAAAATGTTGATTGGTCCATTTATTTATGGACCGTAGGTAATAATGAATATTTGTTTCTGAGTCATGGATGTTTCCTATGTATTTAATGTCTGGGAAAAGAGAGAGAGAGGTAGGGAGACAGTACCTGGTTCATGTCGAGCAGCAGCGGCGCGTGATGCTGGTGTTGATGTTGGTGCTGATGTTGGTGCTGATGTTGGTGCTGATGTTGGTGCTGATGTTGGTGCTGGTGTTGGTGTTGGTGCGGGGACAGCACGCGCTCGCGCCACAGCGCGCCGCCGCCGCCGCCGCCGCTCACGTACCGCACCCGCCGACTGCGGGAACAAAACCAACCCGTAAGGTCGTGACATATGCAGCTTCGAGCCACGGTCTGCTAGTGAGCTCTGGGCGCCTGGTACTTTTAAACAGCGAATAGTACATAGGTTTACGTCACTCTGGGCGGTAAGTGAGATTTACCGCCCACGGGCGCTGCGGCAAATCTCACTTCACACCCAGGAGAAGACGTAAAGTTGTGTACGCAGCACGGGCGGTAATTCGTAAAGCTCTTCGGTTCGGGCCTGCGATCTGAGGCAGTCACGAATTCACTAGGTATGTAATGTACATACTAATTTCTTATTAAACCGGAGACCGGTTATATTGTAACATGACATGAGCGCGACTATCGCACTATAAAAACAATATGAAGAGTTTGCCATTTTCTATCAATCGGTGACATCAACATCACCATATCAGCCGAAAGACGTCCACTGCTGGACATAGGCCTCCCCCAAAGAGTGCCAAAGTGACTGGTCCTGCGCCACCCGCATCCAGCGGACTCCTGTCGTGAATAGTCATGATTCACGATAGTATTTACATTGATGTTAATAATCATGTCTCAAACAGACAATTTATTTCATGTAGCAACACCTACAATCTTTTTATAACAATGTTGACGGGTAGGCGAGTAGTCACAGTTCCTAACGGCTATATTGCGTACGAACAGTTAAGTGCAGATTTGTAGTGTTAGATTTGGAGGAAAACCAGGGTGAGCTCTTTCCATAATCACTTTCAATGCATCCTATGAAATTGTAACGATTTGGTTCATTTACACGTGTCTTCACGTGCTTACACAGCTCGGACGATGATTGTTCATGATGTGATGTATTTATGTGCGTCCACAGGTCTTATTCTATTTGGGAGGCGTGACGGTATATTATGTATATGAATAAGGTTTTCCTACATGTCACGTACATGCGATAACACAGTTCTTAGTCGTGGAGTTCTTTAGTGTGAAAGGATTAGTAACAAGTGTAACAACAAGGGTCTCAGGTTCGGTAGTCTCAGCCTCAGACCATGTCGTCATCAATCAAGGGTGCACCCGGGTAGTTATAACTGGAACAATATAGTGTGTGAATTGGTACAGTATCAGTCGTGTGGTAAGGGATGTCTGTAAGGGGAGGCGGAGGACATTCTCGGGGACGAAGGTCCCCACATCTCAGATGGAGCTGCTACGCATAAGGCGGCAGCTCATATGTCAGATATATAAAGGATTCCGGAAGCTGTATGTGTAGGTTCATAGTTGCATATATGCTAATACAGATACCTAAGCTAGAGTGCTATAGGTACTATTTCGCGGCCATGAGAGTGACCAGAAGTGGCTTCGCGACAACTCCCGCAACCTTTACCATGTCATCAGTCCACCTTGTGGGGGGGGCTACCCACGCCGCGCATCAGAAATGAGGCTATCCGCAGCAGAACCAAGGTAACCGATATAGCCCTCCGAATCGCTAAACTTAAGTGGCAGTGGGCGGGGCATACAGCATGTAGAACCGATGGCCGTTGGGACAGGGCCGTCTTTAACCTATTGGAGGCCCTGGGCATATTAGGATATTGGGGCCCCTACATTCAGATGTACTCTATGAGTAATGATTGCAAGGATAATACATACAAGTCAAGATTTGTATTTGCTCTGAGGGGGGCCCCTATCGATCGCGGGGCCCTGGGCAGTTGCCCAAAGTGCCCACTGGGAAAGAAGGGTCTGCGTTGGGGCGGAAAGGTTCTCGAGTGGCGACCACGTACCGAAGATTCGTTTATTTCATTTTTCTACTCCTGTACCGTTATCTGTCATTTATATAGGCTCTAGCTCAAATACAACGACACCGATAATAAGTCGTCGAAAAACTCTACGCTCTATGGCCCATAAACGCACTGTTTAGTGTACTTTTATGGTTCATACATTTGTCATTAAAGCACTGTTACGACGATGTCAAATCAACTAACCTTTTTTCAATCGGCCGCCATATTGCAGTGGTACCAACTTCAGAAGCAAATTTTTCGAAATAAAAAGTTTTACTATCAAACATTTGTAGAACATAAATTATTTCCTAAAATAAAAATAAATGATTATGTGTATACATATTTTACCAATTATTGGTATTATTTATAAATATAAACCGATCCGATTCGGTTCAGTTCGGATCCGGATTCAGTTTGGTTCGGATGGCAAGTTCAAGCAAATTAAAAACAAAACAGACCATAAACAAGAGGTGTCAATGTGTCATATTTCTAATTTCCCACCAAAGTTCCAATTCAAAATGAAAAGACGAAATATGATAACTATTCGTTATTTATAACTTATTAAGATTTTATTCGTGTTTGTGAAGTGAAGAAAACTGTGTACGTTCCTTTTAAAATGGACGAAGAAGAAAATAACTGCACCGCTGAAGAAATTGCGCGAGTAGTTTAGAACTAACGGAAAACTACTGCATGAAAAGTCAAATGCTATTTATTTAGAATTAGTCGTAGAAAAAGTATTGTTAACGGTGTATAACTTGGTCTTAAAGACGCCATTTAATTGCAACTCACGCCGCTCGTGTTTTAAGACCCTACTTATACAACAGTTGCATAATAGTACATTGTTCAACGAGGGGCGTAAGTGGAATATTGCGAACAAGAGTCTATCAGAAGCCCGACGCCGAAGGCGGAGGGCTTTTGATGACTCGAGTTTGCAATGTTCTTACGCCCGTGTTATACACAATGTTTTTCATCACATTTGCGAGGAAACAAATACATTTTGGATGAAATGAATACAAATCGTAATAAAAACTGCAACATGTCAGTCGTCCATTTTGTTGAATTTGACGTGAGGCGCGTATGGCAAAGACCCTTCGGTATACAGCCACGATTTGAAAACACTTTGTTTTTACATTTTACATAGACACTAAATAACTACATATTAAATCTGTAAATAATTCAGTTAAACATGTTTAAGTAGTTTTTTAAGTTTAAATTTATTTATAAATACGTTTTCAGACATCGTATTTGATTTAAAACCTCTTTGCTTTGTAACTGCTGCATGAGTGACAGATACAATTTAAGAAAAAAACCGTAACACAGGCTATTAAAGCTCTGTATGTCTGCGCATTATGAAGCCCTTTTAGAGCAAGTGTGATGAAATAGTACATTACTTACCAAGGGCTGTAAAAGAAAGAAAGCCCGAAATCGCAGGTATTTGTGACCCGAGCCGCAGGCGAGGTTTGTAAATATGCGATAGAGGGCTTTCTTTCTTACTGCCCATGGTGAGTACACAATTTTACGTCCTCACCTGGCCACAATGCGAGTTTTACCGTACGGGTAGCGTGCGGTAAAACACACATTATGGCTAGGTGTGACATAAAAAAAAACTATTAATTGAGGTTACACTCACGGGGGTTGGTAGTGGTGGCGAGGAGTGCGGCGCTCGGCCGCCGGCGCAGGCGCTGACACGTTGCTTTCGCCTGAAACGCAAATACAGCGCTTAGTAATAACGATTGTATTTAAAAGGTCGTAAACATGATAGGACTCATGTTTTTTACTATTCACACAGTTGTAGTTTATATTTGGAGACATTTTTATTATTTAAATTTCACCGTAAAGTAATACAGAGTGTACCAATAATGGGGTGTGAACCGATCAAGAGCATAACAGGTATCGTGTTCTGATAAATGGCATGTCAGAAACAATTTGATAGAAAAATATATGAAATTACAATATAAACAAAACAACTAGTGCTATGATATTACTTATAACATGGTTCAAAATGTTGTAAGCTAATATTGCTTGTTAAATATTCAAAGGCATGTTTCCTGAAATAATTTATGATCTTATGATCTTGTCATTAGTCGATGTATACATCTCTTTGACGTCGGCTGTACATGCCTATTATTGAACCACACTTAATGTGCCGTCGTCATCATTAGGTCGGACCTCTCGCTTGCACACCCTTACACGATTCGAGTCAAGGGGTGCAAGCGTGAGGTAATTTATGATTCAGTCTGCAATTTAAATTTGGCCTATAATAGTGGTGCCTTTATGGGGCTTCTAAACAGGCAACATTTTTACGGCGCGGCAATGTGTGGCCGGCAAGTATGTGCATCTTGCTCTAGCGTACAAAGTCAGCCTAAGACAGCAATGGTTGCCGGCCAGAAATTGCAGCAAAATGTGGCCCGCTTTAAGCCCCCATTATATACTGCATTTTTGTACTCCTTATTTGGTGTAGATATCTAATTATAAAACAAAGAAGAACAAAATCATCCAGTGAACAATTAGGGTTTTCAGAGTTATCATGATCGGGTTTATGTCGGACATAAAACTTTCGTCATTTACTAGCAAGTGCGAGAGGGGCGAATGCTTTCCGACATATACGCGATCATGCTAGGCCGATGCCACACTGCGATAATACACTCAGAGGCAATGAAAACGGGTCACTTCCCATGGATTACTTTACAAAGTGACCCGTTTTCATTGCCTCTGAGGTAGCGTACCTTCATAGTTTAACATTGGGAATTACACTCAGAGGCAATAAAAACGGGTCACTTTGTAAAGTAATCCATGGGAAGTGACCCGTTTTCATTGCCTCTGAGTGTAGTTCTAAGAGACAAAAATCAACCTTTAAAATTAACTTATGATATGATTGGTGAATTTCACTCCTAGAGTTCCTACAGTGCTGCTAGCTAGTGACGACGTGTACGAACGTTGTTCTGCAATTCTGCATTCTTCAAGTCATAATTTAGCTCAATGAGGGTTCCATTGAGCTAAATTATGGGTTCGGAACATACGGACTAAGTGTTGTAACCTTGTCATAAATGTGCCTGTCACATAGACTGATCAATAAACCACTGCGTTCACGAAGCTGATAATTAAAAAAATAGGGATGATGACTAAGATTTTTTTATGATGTCATTCGAACCAGTTTTTTGGAGAGGAACAAATGTTTATAGCAACTACAATTAAAGAACATACATGCCCAAAAATTTGAGACAAAGATTGACGTCGCTGGCGGCAGCGCAAAACGCTTCATACTGACTGATAGACACACAAGTATGACGTCACAATTGTACAAAGTAGTTGCATCGTTGTATGGATAATCCGGTAAATTGTTATATCGGTCGCGAAATACTGCGTTTAATTACATAGTTATCATACAATTTAGTTTCTATAAAAGCGTAAGGATTCTATTGGCAGCTTTAAATTTACTCTTGGACAATAAAAAATAATGCATAATTTTTCTAACTTTCAAGGTTCATATATCTTTTTATGATTTTAATTATATTTTATAATTTATACTTTATTACGATAATAAATGATATTTACTATATTTAGCATCACTACGTTATCAATTTGAACATGAGGCATCATGCCTATTGTAGGGTCCGGTATGTACGTCCCAATAATCCTCGTCCACTATATCTCGGACTCTTTTTAATCCATACATAAAGACAGAGAGAAAGATACTTGGACGCGTATTATTGGGCCGGCCATTAACCGGACCCCAATTATACAACTCTAAACAAGCAACACAGGTCAAATGGCCAGTCGCTATTGATCAAGACCCTCAGTAGTAGTAGTAGTTTGTACCTCGCACCCGACTGGGTGCAACTTAACTCAAACATAATGTACAAATGTGTGATTACTAACCGTTGTAATCCCACATTTCTATATCGTGATTAGTGATGAATAATTGATGACAGTCTTTACAACCCTTTTGAGTTGTTGGTATTAGTAGCTAGTGACGACAATTTTCCATTCATGCGAGATACAAAAATAAGGCAACCGTGTTATGACGTGTCATGGCTCTGTGTATTGGAAAACAGCCAAAGAATACGAGATATAATAATGTGAATGACCAATGAACATAATTATCGTACTTTTTTCTTTGCACCTTTTATAATTCTGTTTAGCCCAATGGTTAGCTGGTAGAGAATGCCATTTGGCATTATCTCGCTATTTGTTCATTTGTGTATTTTGTGCAATAAAGTTTAAATAAATAAATTGATGAAAAGTCTCTAAAGGCACAAAACATATGATTTTCTATTACCGGAAACTGAAAACTCATTTTCTACTATACACGTTATTTGTTACTTGAAATTAAATGATGTGCCAGTAGGATCTGCATCCTTAGGATCCTCATCAAATTGTTTGTAAAAAAATACAATACATAGGTACTTGTTAAATGATATCTGCACCTACTAAAGAAGCAATGAGTCAAATGATCGGCTGTGGTAAATATTACATGGACATGTCGTACCGCTTTCAACTGTGGACTAAAAGTCTTTTTCACATCTCATGCTCGGAAGGTGTGTCATATTAGGCTTGTCAAGCGAGGTAGTAAAGTAGTAATACATAGTATATATATATATATATATATATTTACAAAACATTTTAACATTGATGAATCAAAATACTTCGCCATATTAAAAATCCATGTCATAATACACATCGACAGTCAATAGGAACGTTGGGTTCTTTTTGGTACGTTCAACTAATTAAGCTTTGAAAAAAAACTTTGTTTTTGGTATCACCCAACCAGAATAGAATAGCTATATTAAAATCAACCAATTAGGACACAGAATTTCTCTAAACATAGGTGTTTTGTAGTTCCATCTTTCTCAATCATTAAAAAGAATTAAACGCGCGTCCAAACGACCTGCATACAGTATAAGTGCTATAACCTATAGGATTAAGAACAAAATGTCTCGCTCTATTATAAGGCGTAAGTCTCGTATGCAGTCAGACGCGCTCGGACGTTTGAACGCACCTTAAATATTTTGTATCTGTGTTAAATCAAAGCAGTCTATACAAAATAATCATACCGCCAAATTAAACAATATTTTCGCCCCGGAATTTATTATTAATTGTAGGTGGATTAATTTCTCTCGATCGAAGTGAAAAGTGGGCTGTATAACTTTGGTCTAAAAGCGTGGTATATGGCCCATTTTAAACACTAGTTATACAATCTACTATTTGACCAATAATATACAGAATAAAACCATCAGATAAACGTTTAGTCAAAAATAAAAGTAGGTAAGTATAGCACAATCGAGTTTAACTCCGTACCTGACGCTCGTACATTTCTATGAACTTCAGGTACTGAGTAAGTTCGACCGGGTTATAAGTAGTTTGTGGTTTTGTACTACCTACGAGTACATAGATAAGGGTTTGTAAGGTCGTCATATGATTTGCTAAATATACTAAAATTGGTCTTTCAATTTACATTGGTCACAAACGGGATTATTTGCAATAACAATTTACATTTCAATTGTTTCTGTTTGGCCTAGTTGTTGACCGGTAGTAAACACCTTATGCTATTAAATCAGTCATTTGCACATTATTTTGTATTGTGCCCAATTTTTTGTTTATGTACCATGGTTGAAATCAGGCACACGGCATGCTCATGGTAAGTAGATATCGTAGCCCCTGGATGCTTGTGACTCCAGGAGAATAACACAACCCCTTATCATTACATCACATTAAAATTCAAGGCAGTCGTAATTCTTCAAAAACGGGATTCTTCCCTTGTGGGTGACATTGTTGTCAAACCCTAGTTCAAATGAACTCATGAAAAAAATGAACACTGGACCAAACTGGTCGATTGTGTAACGCTTCGTACGCACTTAATTACTTAATATTGACATATTGCGAAACGCTGATGTCAATACCTAGCCAACGCTAAAGTCCTTAAGACAGTTCGCAGCTTCACTCAAGGCTAGGCTAGGCAACTAAGTTTTGGTTTTCAAAATATATATACTTATAATATGGCGCCGGTAGGTAATTCAGGTTTTAACGAACACCGCTTATGTATAACTGATTTATGGACAGTATTACACTGTTATTTATATTAATGTATGTCTAACCTACTGCCGTTCCCACAGTCAAACTGTTACTACAGTTTTGTGAGGCTATGTTTGAATTTTTAGTATTAATAAATTGTACTTATTCAATAAATAATAGGAATACAGACGGTTTGCTGTAACTAAGATAACGCCGATATGATGTCTAACGAAATGTGCAATTGTGGGCTGAATTAAATATTTATTAGAAGTATTTCCATTAGATTTTCACGGTGGGTTAAACGACAAAAAATCTAATGGCTACCTTCCTACGACAGGTGTTGACGCGGTCTAGGTCGACATTACGCGTGCTGACAACGACGCGAATTTAGTTTGAAGTCGGCAACGGCAACGGCACCCTTTCGCATACTGTAGCGCGTTAAACTTATACCAGGCCTGCCCACTGTCATACCTATACTATAATAGAAAACACTCCCATTTCTTGATCGCACACCGTTATACGAATTTCAATTTTACAGCATTTTGCTAACATCACATAAAAAGTAATCCCATTACAATGTATGGACTGTTTCGTAAATAAAAATAAAAAAAATAAAAATAATTTATTTCCACCAACTGGGATCATATTACAAGGCGAGGAATAACATGAAATAATTATAATTAGCTTGTTACATTACACAATAGTAGTAATAGTAGTATAGTAATACTACTATACAATATATCTAATTATGTTTTTTTTTTTTTTAATATTAAATTAATTACTGGGATTTGTTTGCCACTACGTGAATCAAATGACAATGATTCATGTAATGGCAATCAAATCTCTCTGACAATGCCCTCAGGATGGGATTGGAGCTAGCCCGGACCCTGCGCACCAGGGATGTACAGCGTTTCCTCATTATGGTGTAGAAACAATCTACCCCGGCCTCCGCGAACATCCCTGATGCGCTACAGAAACGGGGTAGCCCCATCATCACCCTAAAGGCATTGTTATATTGTACACGAAGAGCGTTGTACTGTTTCTGCGTATGATGAGTCCATAGACTAGCCGTATAGAAATTGGTGCAGAATGCTCTAAAGAGTGTGAGCTTAACACCCACCGAGCAACGACTAAATCTATGGGCCACCATTTTTGCTCTGACAGACAACGCCCTTCGCTCTCTTTCAATGTCTACATCATCTTTCAGGTCAGAGGTCACCACATGTCCCAGATACTTAAATTGGTTTACCCTATTTAGGGGCACTCCATACAGCCTGATAGAAGGTACTGGCGGTACATATTTTCCTCTGGCCTGAAATACCATGCATTCACTTTTCTTAACATTGTATATTAAGCCGTGACTGAGTGCATATTTTTCGCAGATATTAACCATCGTGGACAGTCCACAAGGGGAGGCACTCAGCAGCACCATGTCGTCTGCATAACTAATATTATTTAGACAGGTATCGGCAATGTGGCAGCCGACATGAGTGCCGCTGAGCTCCTCCAATAGCGCGTTGACATACAGGTTGAAGAGTTTGGGTGAGGTCACTCCCCCCTGCCTCACCCCACACTCCAACCTGTATGGCTCCGAATATGCGCTTGACCATCGCACTACGTTACACTGGTTGAGGTACCAATATTTAAACGTTCTACAGAGTTCCGTTGGAATATTGGTACCCTTTAATTTCCTCCAGAGAACTTCATAATTCACCAGGTCGAACGCCTTGGATAAATCGAGAAAACATGCATAAACACATGTTTGTCTTTCAGTATGATACCTAATAGTCTGCTTTAGACACAATATGGCAGATTCCGTAGAGAGACCAGGCCTGAAGCCGAAACTTTAACAGTAGGTATTCATATATTTTTGGAACTTGTTGAAATGCTTAGAATTTTAAACTTTTCATCAATCGACTGAGATCAAACAGCAACCCGCTACACTGACATTAGTTGACCGTATGTGATTGCAATAATAAACGTAGAATAAACAGATTTTGGAGTTCTCGTTATCAATTTTATTTTGTACTCAATTACTATATTTTATAAAATAATCTGCAGCGGCCGCAGTAGTAAGTGAATATACGTATAACTACCGATCAACTACGATTCGCGAATTCGAGATGAAGTTCCCTTAAGTTCAAAATAATTTGTGAAAATCTTGTACGCTCCAATAAAATATTGCACCATTATTCAAATATTTATAAAAAAACATATCGATAAAAAAATAAACAAACCTGTTATCCACAGCGCAGGCTTCGTCACGACATACATTTCCCACATAGGAAGTTATCCACAACACGTTTCGTCAAAATATGGTACCTACAGATGAAAACTCCACTACCGGTTTCGTCAAATACTATCCGACACCCCTTAGTTGAAAAGTGCCAAACTCCAGGCTTTACTACCCCGTTGTTGCAATACAGGCTCAGGCTGAAGAACCAGATCTGGTTACGAAGACGGCGCGCGATCTTTCTCGCGGCGAGATCTAATATATACTATCCGTCTTCTACTAATTATAACACTTGGAGGATAGTATATCTCGCCGCGAGATAGCTCGCGTGCCGTCTTGTTTTCTGCTATCCGTGCTGCATAGATACTGTATTGCGTTTGTAACGCTGAAAAAGGTCACCGTGTGTGATTCGCTCTAAAGGTTCAAAAATGTAATGCAACGCCGGCAGAGACGGACCTCTTTTCTTGACCCGACCATAAAGTCAAAGTCAAAACATTTAATAAAAAAAAAAAAGTCAAACACTAATAATAAGTAATCATAATCATAACAAACTAATTATGTAGATATAATTACAATGAATCTTAACAAAAACACAGCATAACGTCACAGACATTTCAAACAAAAATATATACCTATTAATAATAATCTCAATGTTATTCGCGAGTTACGTTACAAATACTAATAGGTATAATAAAAGTCCCGATACTAGTTTCTTTCAGTTTCACCTACAAACCAACCCTCTTCAACACTGTAGAAGGCACTTTCAATTTAAAATGTTGGCTCAAACGGAAGAGATTACAAAGGTGAAATCATTTTTGAAATTGTATAAGTAGTTCATGAGATTACTCATTACATACAAAAAAAACTGCTACAATGACACCTCTTTATAATCTATACTAGCTGCCCGCACGGCTTCGCCCGCGTGCCTATTACAAAGTTTGATTGATTTTATGCTATACAACGTGTTACATAATGAAAAAGTAAATATTTATTTAACCGAAATAAAGTGCCAACCCTAATAACCTGCCAGGTCAATCAAACATAGATAGAGAATAAGTAATAAATTGCCTTATGTAGCTGTTAAAGTTGTCTATAAGTACCTACCTATATTTTCATTACATTGTTATTTCGTTATCAAACCTCTTCAAAGATGACTGAAGTAACTGGCACTCGTTACATCGTTGTCATACCTATTGACAACTGCATTTTCTAAGAGTTAAGTAAATCTACAGATACTTATTTGAACAACTACGGGAAATGGCTTTTTCTGGTAAAAAAATTGGTTGTGGGAAAACTTTAAATAGACAAAGTCGGGAAATTATATTCAACGTATTCTATCATTTTAGACATAACTTAAGAAATGGCCTATGACGGAAATATACAATGTGCCCTTGTAATCAATCTTAACGAATCAGATGAAGATATACCAAGTGACGATGGTTTATATAAGCATTTTTTTATAATTGTTACTGTTTTTAATACCTATTAAAAACATAATTAAGCGTTTTTATTTGCATTTACTCACTCATTTCATTCATTCACTTTTTTCTTTTTTTGCAATCAGTACTTCATGTAGCTGTGTGTGTAATCATTAACCTCAACTCTCGTGGAACTACCTATACCTACTTTAACAATAATTAAACCATTTTACCCTAAAAAGGTTTGTAATCGCAATTGAAGGAATTCAGACCGCTTTAAATACTTACTGGCATCTTAAAAAGACAGAAGAAAAAATATGGTGTCAAGTCATCTCAATAAATGTTCATCAACATTTTACGTTTCACAACTAAAAGACTACTTTGTGTTTATGTAGGTCATTAAGACTACTACTACTTTTTTACTATGTCTGGTGAGCAATAAAGAATAGATGATTAAACGAACTTTTCAAGTGAAGTTCGATCACTATTATATGAGTCGCTTCATTCGAAGATATAATGTTTTAACAGGTAGTCCCTTAAACCTACAGGCAACTAGCACGCTTTTAGAGTACTTAATTTGATTCAAAATCGTCATTAGTAGTTCCGGCGGCTGCCACCCGGGGGTGGGGCGCTGCCGTAGACTTCATTTTTTAGAGTCACGAACAAAACTTTCTTTTTTGGGTCACCTAGGGATGGGTGGGTGATTATATTTATATCTTCGAATGAAGCGACTCATATAATAGTGATCGAACTTCACTTGAAAAGTTCGTTTAATCATCTATTATATTTCATCGCTTCATTCTCGATATAATGTTTTAACAGGTAGATCTTTAGAGTTGAAAGTTTTGTGAGAAAATAAACACTGTTTTTATTATGCATTGTTTTTATTTTAATTGTTTTCAACTATTTAACATGCCTATTAATCACAATTTGTTTATTATTATTATGTGCAGTTATGCACACAGTTAACATTTAGGAATCTTCATTGTCACTGACATTGGTTTCTGGGAAACAAATCGATCTAGCGAAATCATAATCATCATTACCACTGATTATTGGTCGGTTATAGAATTTGGCAAAAGTTTGAGATGTGCTGGTCCAGCCAGCCGCCTTTCTGATCGTATCTAGGCTGATTCCAGCCGCAAAAGCCGTTGAAGTAGCAGAGTGACGAGTACTGTGGGCACCAAACAGATTGACATCCACGCCACTTTCATGCAATACTTGTTTGATCCACCTACTTAGGGTTTGACTGCTGGCGGCCTTGTGAGGTCGCTTATATGTCAGGAAAAGCGTTCCCGTACTAATAACCCTTAACTTTTTCGTAACGAAAATATAATCCTTAAGGGTCGTAGCTGGGCAGATATTTAATTTTTTCCGGAAAAATGGCAAATTTAATATGGGCTGTTCTCGGCCTACAGCGGAAGTTTTAATTATGTCAACTATGGCAATTTTTAATCCATCTGAAATTTCTGTTATATTTTCTAGTTTTATGAGGGATAGGGTTTGCACTCTGTGAGCTGTACAGAGTGCTAATAGAGTAACTAGTTTTTTAGTGATTTTCTCAAGGGGTAGATCGGAGTTCGGATACCAAGATGAAACATGATTTAGTACAACCTGAGGATCCCAGGTGGAATTATATTTTGGTGTTACTGGCTTTATTTTAAATGCCCCTTTTAAAAGTCTTTTCACACAGTTATTAGAACCTATATCGCTGCCAAGCAGCAAGGATAACGCCGAGCGGTGGCTATTCAATGAACCATACGAACAGCCCTTATTAAATAGTTCCGTCAAAAAGGAAAGTACCTCGGGTATCGACAGATGATAGACGTCAATATTTTTAGAGGTGCAATATTCCCACCAAAGTTTTATGGTTACGCCATATTGACTTAAAGTATTCTGAGCCAATGAGGCTAGCATAAGAGGTACTGCGTCTAGTGGGGTTCCCCGCTTGATGAACGCCGCCCGCAAAGCCTCGCGGCACCCAGGGTAAGGCTGGTATGCAGGGGGTGGTGGTCCCTGAAATGTGATTTTAACAGTTGTTTATGAGGAGCGAACATTACGATTTCTGACTTTAGAAGTTTTGTTAGGAAAGGGAACCATGCCTGCGAAGGCCAATAGGGGAATACAAGTATTCCATCAGCTTTATCGTCCACAATCTTTCGTAAGCATTTTAGTATTAGCGCAAACGGTGGGAACGCATAAAAGAAGTTAGAGCTCCAGTTTAACGTAAACGCGTCTACCGCCATGGCATCTGGCTCTTGTCTCCATGAGACGAATGCGTCACATTTCGCGTTAGCACGTGAAGCAAACAAATCGATATTTGGGTGTCCTATTTTTTTAATAATGATATCAAAAGCTTGGGCAGACAGTTCCCACTCTGTGTCAGGGTTGATTTTCCTAGACTCCTCATCTGCGCGATTAAGTTTGGTATTCACGTAAGACGCGTATAACCAAATATGGCGCTCCTCGCACCATTGCCAAATTGATCTTGATAAGTCATTTAAGTGTGGGAATTGTATACCTCCCATACGGTTAATATAACTAATAGCGGTCGTATTGTCGATTCGCAATAATATTGCACAGTTGGTAACGTCTGAAGCGAGGCTTTTGAGGCCTAAAAATACTGCCAGCAATTCTAAATAGTTTATATGGTGTTCCATCTCAACGGTTTTCCACGTCCCGTTTGCTTTCTTATTGCCACATACAACGCCCCAGCCCGACCTAGAAGCGTCTGTAAAGATTTCGTATTTGAAGTTATCTGTCCTCATTGGATTATCAGCAGTGGCAATATTCTTAGCCCACCATTCCAAGTCGGCACGGATGATATCGGGTAATGATATTTTGGCTTCAAAATTATCATTATGCCTTTGCAAAAACAGGAATTTCTGGCGTTCTAATATTTTTGTGTACAGCCATCCATACTTAACAGCAGGGCAAGCCGCGACAAGTACACCGATCAATTGAGCAAATTCACGAATACTACAACGTGGCAATTTCATAAATTTGTTAACTAACTGAGCAATTTTATTACGTTTATCACTCGGTAAAGACATAGACATGTTTCGAGTATCGAAATTGAACCCCAAAAACTTGCAACTTTGCTTGGGTTCCAGTGAGCTTTTACTAAAGTTAATAACGAACCCTAAACATTGGAGTAGCTTCACGGTCTCATTAACGTTTTTATTACATTCAGTATAGTCATCACCTATGCAAAGGATGTCATCTAAATACATGACGGATTTCAGACCACAGGATCTTAAGTAAGTTATTACTTCTTTCATTACTTTAGTAAAAACCCACGGAGCTAAGGATAAGCCATATGGCAAGGCATTAAATGAATACGTTAAAATTTCTTTAGAGCCATAAGCTTGAAATTGAAAACATAAATATTTTCGATCAGATACATGAATAGGTATTAAAAGATAAGCTTCTTTTAAATCGATGTTGGCTAAATAACCATTCTGGGGTATTAACTTGGATGCGGTTCGATGGTCTTCCATCTTAAAGTGAATTTTAGGAATAAATTTATTCAGCGATTTGAGATTCAAAATAAATCGCTTTTCGCCATTAGGTTTTGGCGTCAAGAATATTTTAGAAACGAACTGGTTACCTGATGCATTACATTGTGAAATAGCACCTAACTCTAGTAATTTATTAATTGCATGTGACATGTCATGACTTTCGTCAAAAGAGTAAGCGGGATGGCTTATTACTGGAGGCTGTTCAACGCTTTTAGAGAAAGGAATTTTATATCCCTCTCGAATCCAAGTTAACACTTCATTATTTTGAGTTATATTTTGCCAGCAATCGTAAAATGAACTTATTCTACCAGAATGTACCTGGTTTACTGTTGAGTTGGAGCACGAGGCCTGGTCTGAAGGACAGGTTTTGCTGCCGGTGGAGTTGTGCTGTAATTGTACGACCTCCTGGGCGTTGTCATCCTCGTCTGGCTGCCTCGTCCACCTCTGCTGTTGGGGTAGGAGTAGCGAGGTGGACCCCTCCAGTTTCCCGGTGGGGCATAGCGGTTTGCCGTCGACTGACGAAATCCGAAAGTAGAGGGTTGGTATGCCACAGTCTTTTTTATCTGTTGACCTTGTCTTTGAATGGCTTTGCTTGCCTTAATTTTTTCAGACAAAGCGTTACCAAAAAGAGTATCGTCTCTTTCAGAATCTTGGATTACATGTAGGATGTTCTTTTCCAGGCTAGGAGTTATCAATTTTATTCTATCCTTGGTTGAAGCGCAGTGAATATCTGTCAAGATTCGACAGCTGTCACTGAAATGAGTCAGAGCCTGGGCCTTATTGTCGCTATTTAGTAAGATCTCCATACCCTTATTGAGTGCAGTAATGCCTGCGCCAAGCTGTTGTTGAATACCAGACAGTTTTTTATCGCGCCCTCTGACAATTTCAGATACTGCAGCTGAGATCTCTGCGTTAAGTTTTGGAGACTGCAGAAGCTTGCAATTTTCGGGTATTAAATAACTTTTTAAGAGTTTTTCTTTGTTTTCTTTGGGCAGACCCTTTTTTAGTAAAGGTAACCACAGACTAGCTAAACTATCATGTATTGGTTTACCAAATTCAGGTGTATCGTCTGTGGTCTCGCCCAAAGCCATAAGTAGCTCCGGTTCTACTGGTATCTCCGCGGATGATTGTGCGGTTTCATCGGGCATAGGAGCACTTTGCTCCACCTCCGGCTCGACTATCTCATGTTCTGGCTCAGTGTTTTGGCGAGGATTTGCCTCGGGGTCATTCATTGGTAACGGTTGAGAGCACTGGGGCTCCTCAGGTTGAAAAGGTTCAGTCACGCTGCCTTCTCGATTAATTCGGTTCGTTAGATAACGATGGGAAACGATATTTGTATCTAAAATAAAAATAAAAAATAAAATATTTTATTTGAGGACCCAAAAAAGGTAGGCGAGTTATGAAAAAACTCGGATGTACATGTCTCGCAGACAAGACAAAGTAAATAATTATTATAACTTATTGCTTTGCATGGATACCATGTTATATTCGGCAAGTGCCTCGTGGTTAACTCGCAGTTAATCACGTTGTCGCAATTGACTCGCAGTCAATCCCGACTTTAAACATACGTTAAAACAACACGGGGGTAGCTCGCAGCTCTCCGTGCGTTAAAATAAATTCTTTACTTTATAAAAAAATCTGAGGGTAGACAAAACTCAGCATTAATCTCGTCCGTTTAAATCACGTAAATGTTTTTAAAGATTACTCTTTAGAAACTAGATTGTATTATTTCTTGATGACATAACTACTAAAACGAACTAAAAACACTAATTTACCTTGTACATTGTCCTCGTCAGACGAAGACTGAATTACTCGAATCCGTTTATAAGATGGTTCTTTATTTTTCTTTTGTTGTAACTGTTCTATTTTTTTGTGATATTCACTAATTCGTTCGTCGATAGTACGCTTAGGCATGATTTTAGCGCGTGCGCTCGTTGCCGTGCACGAATAAGGAATGAAGTCTACGGCAGCGCCCCACCCCCGGGTGGCAGCCGCCGGAACTACTAATGACGATTTTGAATCAAATTAAGTACTCTAAAAGCGTGCTAGTTGCCTGTAGGTTTAAGGGACTACCTGTTAAAACATTATATCGAGAATGAAGCGATGAAATATAATTATTGTATTGTATAGTAAGACGGCAATTTAAATCGTGCCCTCTCAGAGTAACGTAAGATTTTGACAGAAGGGCGCGGGCGGGCCATTAACGAGATAAAAGTTTTGGCGTTTCAACCGCTGTCCGTACCTACTAAACTACTAAGGGTAACTAACATTTAATTGGAAATAAAATTAGGAAAAAGTCTATGAAGATATATATAGGTACTTGAAATTATTAGAGTTGGCCCAATTGCAACAAAGTAGTCCATTTAAAAAGCAACTCTAAGGCCGGGGCCGCACTGGTAGAGCGATTAGCGACGCGACGGCGATCTTCATACACCAAGTCGCCTCAAGTAGCCTGTTGTACTGAAATCGCCGTCGCGTCGCTAATCGCTCTACCAGTGCGGCCCCGGCCTAAGGCAATTGTCCCACCCCACCGGCGAGTAGCGAGTACTCTCATAGTAATACTTACTCGCGCGAGTAAAGGCAAGTAAGAATTACTATGAGAGTACTCGCTACTCGCCGGCAGTGGGACAAGTGCCTTACGTCAAATCTCAAAATCGTCATCGTCATCGTCGTCGTCAAATCTAGAAGATTCCAATTCCAATGACAGTTTTATAAAAAGTCCGCCACATTCAATAATCTCAACCATGCCAGGAATGGAGTCTGAATTTGTAAATAACTAGGTACACTAGTTAAATGGTTACTGGACGCCTCGGTTAAGAGGCTGACAAGACCTAATTTGGTGAAATTGATGTTATTTAAGCAGTTTTTTAGGAAAAACTATTGTGTAATGTTCTAGCACATCAAAAAAAAAATGTTAATATTCACCATACCTCAAAGACCGTGGACGGGCTCGATACATAATTGGACTAAATCGGCTCGATAGAAAATAATTGCAAAGATTGGTCTTAAAATCATCTAAAACGGTTTTATGTCTATATTTGTTTGACGTATGGGTCTGCAATTAAAAACATGAAGTCAACATATTCATACCTAAACCGCTAACGAGTCACATTTCACAAATAATCCACACTTTTTTTTTATGTCTTCAAAAACCGGGCCGCCCAGTGACACACGCTCCCGTTTACTCCGATACAAATAGACAGTGTGCGCGCTATCCCAAATCCTCAAGGGCATTTTGGTGTTAACAGCGTCTTAATATGTACATATTTCAGTTTCAGTACGCGCAGTTTTCAGAGAATCACCCAGTAAGGACAGGCTACATTCACGAGTGCCTTCATTTTACCTAAGATGTGTAGGTGTTCAGGGGGATAAAAAAACTAATTAAAATCAAAATAAATACCGTATTTTAATAAATTACTTGAAACACTTAAATACATAAGGTTAGCACAGTAGGAAGATCCTATAACCCTAACATGGACCTATTTAAAATGTCAAATAGAGTAGAATTAAAAAGAAATGTAGGTATGTGTGTGTCAAAATATACATAATTGCTCATTTAATATGGAATTTAATTTACTGGAATAAAACACCAGTAACAGCAATTTTATATAAAAAAATGATTTTAACAATCTAAACTTCTCGCTGTGCTCAAATGTGTGAAGGTGAAGCAAACTAGCGCATTTTTTTGAGTTGAGAGTCACCTAAGAATTGTGGGTTTTACATAATCATAATAAAAGCGTTGTTTCACTACTAATCCTAAAGTACGTAACAAGACAATCTCGTCAACCATGAATTACATAGGTACCTACCACTGTAAGTAGTCTGGTAAACTGCGTCGAAGGATGATACACGGCAATTGCTCCTAAACAAGACATCAGACTTCTTCGTTTATTCATTCAGTCATTTGGTTTCCAAGACCCATCACGCACTTGATAGAACGTACACTTCACATGCATAGGTAATCAATCCCAAAAAGTTAGTTGCAGTTATCAACACAACATTTTATTGGTTTGCATGACACTTGCACTTGATGCCTGCACCTAATCTTTGCCTGCACGTAAACTTCACATGGATGTTCCAAAAAGTTATTTTCACTAGTTACTCGTATCAACGCAACATTTTATTGGTAGATATGCTTCTTGATAATAATGGTCCTCTGAATCATATAATTTTTAAATAACGCTGCAAAGCAGCAGTTCAGCGTGTGTTTGTTTGTACCTAAATATTTATACTTGCACCACTTTTCGGCGGATGAGAGCGGGGTAATATTAGTAATTCCTTATTAATAAAATAAGTACTTGCCTCTGACGCGGCATGTTCTTGGATACACGACGAAAACTCGGGACGAATCCTAGGGAGGTCGTCCGTCAATACATGTTGTTGATACCTCGCATGGTAAAGGCCTCGCTGACACATTAAACAATTGCGATGATTTTTCATTGCGATATTCAAAATCACTCAAAATCTCTCTTAACAAAAATATACGTAGATCGTTACTTGCACAAGATACCGTTCTGTTCGTTACCTTTGAAAGCACAGAATAGACGTTTCGAGTTTATCTACCTACCCACTATATTCATATTATTTAAAATGTGTACCCGCCATTTTACTATATTATAGCGTTATACTCTTTAAGCCGTATCAGACGATCCAATTTCGTACGGTATTGCAGCGAAATACAGTGAGATCTGGTTATGTGGAAGCCTTTATCCTCTATAAGTGAGAACACTTAATAATTTTAGGAATCCGTAGACAATAAGAAACCCAAAGCCATGCCCGTCTGTCCGTCCTTCTGGAGATTAGCTTATTATTAATTCGGCACGGTTAATAAATCACATAAACCGATAAAGTTATAGAATAAAATCCTGAAAAAAAATATTTTTTCCTACCTCCCCCTACACGGAAGGTGGGGATGTAATTTTTTATGGTGTGGGGTATCGTTGGATAGCTTGTTAAAAAATATAAAAACCGTTTGCGTGATATTGGGCTTTAACCTAATTTTTGTTCGAGTCAAATGTCCCCCCCACCCTGCCGGATAAATAGCGACTACTGGGAATTAAATGAACAAATTCGGCCGACGCAACCGCAACATTTAGTCGTTTTTGTTAATTTTTATATATGGTATTATTGGTATGCTAATAATGTGGTAGCTGAGATTTGCATGCTGGCAACTCGTCCCTCTTCCCTTTTCAAAGCGAACATGTAAGCATCCATATTTTTGTATCGATCTCTAATTTCAAGTTATTAAAGTAATCCGGTGATTGATAGTTGTAATTAAACTGAGCTTTAACAGTCAACGCATCAATATAATCTGTGCTATAAATATTTCCTTGTTTTACTTAAAACTTCACACCAATAGGATCACCCACTGCCAAGCCCTATACAGGCTTTTCTTTTAATAGGCTATGGGCCCTGCCTGCGATTGATTATATAAATTGGTGCGAGTTAAAAGTTTAAACAAGCGAAATGAGTGACGACGAACAAAACCGTCGGAACAACGGGAATCGTCGTGAACCCGTCGCGCCCGGCAATGGCGGCCAAGCGGCCGAGCCGGCGCAAGCACCAGTGTCAGCTCCAACGTTATCAAACACACAAAGCGTTAATTTATCGATTGATAAATTGAATGGTACAGAGGATTACAACACCTGGAAATTTACGATGAAAATGGTCTTAACCCTTGAAGGCCTGTGGGCCTGCGTTGAAGGCAACGACGAGAACAGTTCTCGTGATCGACGCGCTTTAGCTAGAATCTGTTTAGCAGTGAAATCGACGTGTTACCAGTATGTTCGCGATGCTCGAACCGCAAGAGAGGCGTGGGACAACCTTGCTAAGGTTTTTGAAGACCGCGGACTGTATAGACGTGTTTTACTTCTACGCAAATTGCATAGAACTTCGTTTACGACCATGGGCGAGTACATTGAGGAAATAATGACTCTTGTACAACAGCTTGCTGACATCGGCAAAGTGATAGATGACGCCGAGGTCGCCGAATTACTGCTGAGTGGTCTACCGACTGAATACGACGCCCTAGTGTCTAATTTGGAAACTGCGTGCATAACTTCAACACTTTCTAGCGAACTAGTGCGAGCGAGACTGCTGCAGGAAGAGTTCCGGAGGGCATCCAACGGCAACAGTGCCCCTAACAGTGCTTTTCTTTCTAATAATAAAAGCACAAATTTGTTGTGCAATTACTGCAAACGAAGAGGACACATCAAGTCAAAATGTTTTAAGTTGAAGCGTGACAAGAAGAATCCAAACAAAATTGGACAAAGTTTAGTCGCGTCTGCCTTCTTGGCGAAGACAGAAGACTGGATCGTGGACTCGGGGGCCTCACAAAATATGTCAAATAGTAATAATAATATGGACAATTTTAAGGACTCTAGAAGTGTGATATCAATTGCCAATAATGAAAAATTGGAATGCCATGGTCAAGGTGACATTGTTCTATTGAACAACAAGCTGGTAAGCAAAATTAATAATGTTTTATATGTCCCTGATCTTTCTGTGAACCTTCTGTCTGTGAGTTGCTTAGTCAAAAAGGGGTTTTCAGTTCTCTTTGATAAAAGGGGTTGTTTTATTTACAATAAATGTCAAGTTTCTGGCAATATAGTGGCAACGGCTAGTCAAAATAGTGGTCTTTTTATTCTAGATAAAGGAAATATGTGTACAGGTAATTCCCAAAAGAAGCATTCTTCAATGCCCTTGTGTCAAGCGACCAGACAAGAGCAACAGAGTGCAAATGTTGCTGCCTCATCGGTGCCCGTAGAACTTTGGCATCGAAGGACCGGACACTTGAGCCTTAGTGGCTTAAAAACCTTAAAAAGTTGTGTTTCTGGTGTCGTGTTTCAGGAAAATTTGCAGGAGCTCCAGTGTGAATCCTGCCTAAAAGGAAAAATGTGTGCGCTGCCTTATCCAGTGGGAGAGGCTTCGCGTGCTACTAAGCCCCTGGAACTGGTACATTCGGATGTGATGGGTCCGATACAGGAGGACAGCTGGGGAGGTGGGAGATACCTCGTCACATTCACCGACGACTATTCTCGGAGAACACATGGATACATAATAAGACAAAAATCTGAGGTAATGTCGACTTTTCTTTTATATAAGGCCCTAGTCGAAAAACAGTCTGGTTTGCCCATACTTTGCCTGCGTACGGATGGGGGTGGTGAGTATTGCAGTTCAGAATTTGCTACCTATTTGCAAAAGCAGGGTATAGTACACCATAAGATAGTACCCTACTGTCATCAACAACTTGGTGTCGCAGAACGCTTGAACCGCATTCTGGCTGAGAAAGCAAGATGTATGCTGCAGGGTGCAGGTCTCTGCAACAGATATTGGGGTGAGTCTATGATGACTGCTGTATATTTGAAAAATAGGAGCCCCACATCTGCGTTGTCAGGACTGACACCAGAGGAAGTATGGACTGGGTCAAGGCCAGACCTCAGCCATCTTCATGTCTTTGGCTGCATTGCTTATTCTCTTGTGCCTAGTGAATGTCGCCGAAAGCTGGATCCTAAAAGCAAAAAATTTGTCTTTGTAGGCTACAGTGAAACTACTAAAGGATTCAGATTGGCAGATCCCCTTAATCCAAAGAAAGTTATTCTTTCTAGAAACGTAGCATTTTTAGAAAATATTTTTTTAAATGATATTGACATAAAAAATAAAAATAATGATTTATTTAATGATGAATTTATATTTTATGAATGGTCATGTAATGACAATTTTAATAATTTGACAAATTTAAATGAATCTAATAATAATTCTTCTAGCAATGCTGAAGTGAACAATGATATTAATCAATTAAATTCTTGTCATGAAAGTAGTATAAGTTCTACTCCCAGTGATGAAATCACTTTAAACAATTCTAACATAAATGTATCTCAAATTTCAGGAGGTGATAAATACTGCACGGGCAGCGAGAACGAGTTTGGCTCCGCTGAGTCACCGGTGCCGGACGCGCGCTTCGAGCGTCTGACGTCTTCGTACCAGTCGCCAGTTGGTGGGGAAGATGCGAGTCGCCCCCTGTCGCCTGTACTCGCCGATGCGCGCCCTACACGCAGCACGCGCTCCAAACTACCTACCAGGTACCAAGACTATGAGATGGATTATTCCCTCATAGCTGAAAGTATGTCTGTAACTGAGCCACAATCTTATGAGGAAGCCATCTCTGGCCCTAACTGTCACCAGTGGCAGGCGGCCATGCAGGATGAATATAATTCTATGCTATCTAATCATGTTTGGAAATTAGTAGATTGCCCTTCAGGAGCAAATGTCATAAAGTGTAAATGGGTCTATAAGACTAAACATGACGCTTCAGGGAATTTTGACAAGTACAAAGCCCGTTTAGTTGCCAGAGGCTTTACACAAGTTTATGGGGTCGATTACTCTGAAACATATTCACCTGTTGTCAGGCACAGTAGCATGAGAGTATTATTTTCCTTAGCAAATAAATTAGATTTAAACATAGATCACATAGATGTTGCTACAGCATTTCTTAATGGAAACCTAGAGGAGACCATCTATATGGATCAGCCTCCGGGCTTTGGTGACAGTGACCGAAACAAAGTATGTATGTTGTTAAAAGGAATCTATGGATTAAAGCAAGCTAGTAAAATTTGGAATGATAAAGTTCATGACTTGCTCTCTTCCAATGGCTTCACACAGAGTAAATGTGAACCGTGTGTGTACATAAGTAGGTCACAAAATGATTTGGTCATAATAGCTTTATATGTGGACGACTTTTATGTCTTTTATAGCAAAAATAGTACCATTTATAAACATTTATTGCAGCTTTTGGAAAGTAACTTTAATGTGAAAAACTTGGGTAGTCTCAAAAGCTGTCTAGGTATTAATGTTACACGTGATAGATCAAAAGGATTGTTAAAGCTTGACCAAACGGAATATATCCTTAAATTGTTAATTAAATTCGGTATGCAAAATTGTAAGGCCGTGTGCACACCCATGTTGCCTAACAGTAAGTTTCATAAAGCTGAGAAATGTCTAGATGAAAATCTTTATCATGATAGGCAATTAATGGGCTCACTAATGTACCTATGTGTTTGCACAAGGCCAGATATTGCTTTTGCGTGTAGCCAATTGTGTCAATTTAATAATGGCTTTGACCAAAGTCACTGGTTAGCAGCTAAACGTATACTTCGGTATTTAGCAGGGACAATTGATTATTGTTTGTTATTTACAAAAAATGACAATTGTAATTTAGATGCATATGCCGACGCAGATTGGGCTAATGACCAATTAGATAGGAGGTCTTATACAGGCTTTATTATTAAACTTGGCAATGACACCATCCATTGGGAGGCTAGGAAGCAAAGGTGCATAGCTCTTTCTTCCACAGAATCGGAATACTTAGCGATGTCCGATGTTTGCAAAGATATCTGTTTCATTAAGAATTTTATATCAGAAATGTGGGAAAATGTAAATTTAATTATAACTTTATATAATGATAACCTTAGTGCCCAAAAGCTGTTAGAAGTAAAAGAGTACTGTCACAAGCGTACTAAACATATCGATCTTAGATATCATTATGTTAAAGATTTGGTAAAGAATAATTGTATATCTGTTAAGTATTTGCAAACCGATATGATGATAGCAGATGTTTTTACCAAAGCTCTAGGTTCCACCAAACATAACAAATTTATACAGAAATGTAATATTGTTGGGTGTTAATTAATAATGTATGTAGCTTGTTTGCCTGGTTTGCTTGGAATGATAACATATTGTATAGGTTTAAAAGTTTTCAACTTTTTCAAGTGATACATATATTTGTTAATGTATACCTAAGCATGTTACAACATTATAAGCATATGGGGAAGTGTTAATTTTTACATATGGTATTATTGGTATGCTAATAATGTGGTAGCTGAGATTTGCATGCTGGCAACTCGTCCCTCTTCCCTTTTCAAAGCGAACATGTAAGCATCCATATTTTTGTATCGATATCTAATTTCAAGTTATTAAAGTAATCCGGTGATTGATAGTTGTAATTAAACTGAGCTTTAACAGTCAACGCATCAATATAATCAGTGCTATAAATATTTCCTTGTTTTACTTAAAACTTCACACCAATAGGATCACCCACTGCCAAGCCCTATACAGGCTTTTCTTTTAATAGTTTTGCATGGGTCAGTGAAATCATTTTTGGAATATTTTTTTATCAAAACTGTATTTTTCAGTGTTATTATATTAATTATAGGTAACAGAATCATTGCCTAGAAGATCAAAAACATATTTTGATAATATAAGTTTAACCTGATTTTACTTTTAAAATTATACTAGCCCCACCTACCTACTCACATAAAGTTAAATTACCCATGTTGTAGGTATTAATAGCTGTTGATTCTCCGAATAATAATAAATTATAATAAATAAATAAGAGGAATTATAAAACCATCGAATAAAAAAAAACTTAGCGACTGATACTGTTTTACTTAATATTTAACTTGAGCGGTATGAATTTGAGTAAGCGAAAAATTAACTAAACTAACAACGAATATTGATTAATAATAAAATCCAGAATTAGCTTACAAAAAGTGGGTTGCGATTATTCCATTTCAGTTACTATTAAAATTGTATCCGTGCGACTACATTACTAAGTGAGCGACATAGGTCGCGGATAGATTAGAAGACGAAAGCGTCTTCGAGGTTATTTTTGCCAAATATTGAAAAAAATGCAGGACGTAACGTTGACACTCAAATAAATATTAGGTCGCTCAAATATTATGAAGCTTCTCATTTCTATTTTAAGAAACTCGAATGAATGTTTCTAAGTGGATGTTCTGTTTATTTCTCGTCACTTGCAGTCAGTCGCTCACTTAGTAATACTATAACGTAAATAAATTATTTTTGACACTTAAAACTTTAATTTACAGTCACTCGTTTAAATACTACCCTATAAATAATAATAATAAAATAAAAGTATGATTTATCAAGCACGGGTTATTGGCACAGTAAATATATTAGCTACTTTCAGTTAGAGTCCCATATGAAATTTTTAGACCCTGCGCTCTCATTACAATCAGTTCAGTCAGCACCGTTCATAGTCAGCATATTACTCCGGGGGCTACTCGAGGTTTTCATCGATTTTTTACAAGTTTTGAATCGTATCTCCTTCTTTTGCACTACAGATAGAGTTATAAATAAAGCCGTTGTTGTTAATATAATAATCCACAAAAAACATTTTGAAAATTCAGTTCGAAGGCACATGGGCGTATGGGAGCCCCTTAAATGCCAGCCGGCGGCCGTCATGCGTCGGTGGTGCGTTGACTAAGTAAATCAATCACATAATCCAATATCTATTTCTGTGACATACTTAATCTTATTACGGCGACATTATCAATATGGAAAAAATAACCGTATTTTATATAATGTTCATAGACACGAAATATACTACATTTTTTATTAACTAATCGCGGAAATGAAATGTGATGACATGGAAACAAATGGCAGCTTAAGTTATCTTCCAACCAGACAACGATGATTAAACCACATTCAGTGCTATCGTGCAAGTACCGCTGGGCCATTCAGTGCTATTTATTATCTATCCTGCACGGCTTTCATGAGACGGCGCGCGAGCTCTCTCGATTTTTCTCGCACTATCCGTCTCTCTCTTATTAGAACACTTAGAACAAGAGGTCGAGAGTATGTCGCGGCCATCTCATGATAGACGTGCTGTTGCGAAGGTGTTTTGTCCGGTCCAATGTCCGACCATACAAAAGGACCGTACGGAACGGACTTATCTGGGGTAGCAGTCACAATTTTTACCTACAACGCGTCTAACGCAATGCAGTGCAAATCGGACCGCCGATTACACGAAGTTGGAATTTCGAAAGGTCACTACCAATTGGTAAAAATACTCTAAAGAGGTTGAGAATAGCCTTGCTGTAATTTGACGGGTATTTTATGCGAGTGCAGTATATGTAGGTATCAATACCTACGTGAACTGACATATAATATAAAAAAGTGTAACGCAAAAATTAATAATATCTGATATGATTTTGGCACAAGCGCCGATACTGTGCCGTATTGTATTGCAGTTAGTTCTGAATAACATAGGAGTTTAAATGCTGTGATAGAAATTGATCCAAATAGGTAGCTTTTAAGTGTCAGAAATTGGTTTAGTCTGATTTATTTTGTTAATACTCAGTAGTATTTTTTTCAAAAAATAATTTGTTGGACAATAATGTTACGCCACCAAACTGAAATAATAGAACAAAACAAACAACAGCTAACGTTAGCGAAAATCAATTGACGGTAGTTGAAAGTAGCACGGAATATTACGATTATAAATGTTAAGTATGTATAGTACATTACTACAGAGGCCGGGAAGTAAGGGGTTGCCGGCCGAGTATAATTAGACGGATAGTTATGAGGCTCTGGCAACCCCTTTCACGCCGAGGTATATATAGTGCTTTTTTCAAACATGCAATGAAATAAAATAAAATAAACTCCAAGAAATCAAACTTTAATTTTTATGGCTGAACGCCGCGATCCTGCGCCACAACTTGTGGAATGGAAATTAAAAAAGACCACCTTGCAGGCCTAGGCTAATGTACGGGTCTCTCGTCTCGTCTCGCTGCACCCGAAACGTGACACTTCGAAGCCCATTATGAAGAACACAACGTCAATATTTCATTGCATGTTTGAGAAAAATACTTTACATTACTTGAGTTAGCCAATTTGCAATGAACAGCAGTCCATGTGCAATTTGCAATGAGCAGTATGTACAAAAGTAAAGGAGCCTCGTCTGCCAACAAACCACTGTGTGGTTTGGCAGAAGAATATAAATGTATTTAGTTGTAAGCAAGTCCGTGAATAAACGTTTTTTTTTTTTTTTTTTATTTATTTTTTTTTATTCAAAAAGCGACTGTACCATCTACGGTAGAAGGTTCAAATTCCAACGCCAGTTAAAAAAAAACACACTACGAAACTACACATAGACACTAGCAATGACGTTATAAAAATATTATAAATCATAGGATTTCATCTTCTTTGGGGTTTATACTATCTGTCATTTGCGGGAAGTGACACAATCATAAATTAAAACGAGTGGCTACTTTTTCGCGCGCCGCGACGACAACACTCTTCACTGAACGTTTACAGTTGCGTCGCTCGATCGCTCGTGAACGTAACATTGTTTTTATATAAAATAAGTCATATTTATTAATTAGAGAATAAATAAATAAGTTGTCATCATTTTATTCTTCTATACTTTGACATGGATCACAAAGTTATATTTAGATAGGTACCTACTACCTGTTTGACACCACTAAGAACGTGATCCAAGTTATTTTTAACAGAATGTGTACGAAAGTTTGGTAAAAATAAGGCAAAATAAATGCGCAGCGTCAGCGGAGGTGGGTGGGGAGTTGAGTAACTTACCCGTGCCCGACTTCAGCCTGATTTTATTTCGTTTTACTGATTTTTTTGGATTTATACATATTTTTGCAGTCGAATGTACATTCGGAACGCACCCCACCTCACCTGTTTTGTCTAACGGTCCGTATGCCGTTGTTTCTGATTATTCTAATATTGAAATACAGTAACATGACTTCTACATTTTGAAACTCGAATTGTGGCAGGTTTATTTATAGTTGGTTGTATATAATAAGTATACCTTGGTTTGTAAATATTAAAAATAACAAGTCTAGAAATAAACATGCATTAAAGCGAACTTTTTCAAATAACGACATTCTTAATTTTATTTCTAATCTTGAACAGTATATAATTGGGTCGTAATTCATGATAAACGTGTATGCTAGTACAAAGATAGACTTAGTTATGAATGTAATAAAGCATTATTTTGACATATGGTTCCCACTCAGAAAACAGTTAGTATAAATAACAATATGGGTAGGTACTTGGGTTACCGAATCTGTTCGAAAAAATCGTTACCGAATACGCAAACTGAAATTAAAATTATCTCACACGCCTAACGACTGCGAGTTACAATCAAACCTAGAAAAAACAGAATTACTGTATTGGTCAGATAGATAGATCGAATGTAAACATGTCTCGGTGCATATGGCGCGTAATTGCCTCCGAAACAGGCAAAAACTCTAATAACAACTCAAGTGCAATAAACATAATTATCTCGAAATCAGCCCGTGATTGCGATACTGCTCGCGCTGTTGCCGCCGCCAGCCAGCCGTCTAAACCGGTTCTATACACAAACAAATATAAACAATGCGAAGCCGTGTATTCGCTCTGCTCTTATCTATTTATGTAGGTATTTACCAATATCCGTGCCTATATTCCAGTTTAGGGTTTAAATACTCTAACTGAAATAGTTAAGGCCCTTAAAACAATTAAGCGAAAAAAATCCAAAGACATCAATGACATGTCTATTATCTACCGCCAGTGGTGTTTACTTAGCGAGGTGTATCCTGACATATTAAAACTAATAAAAATACAACCTGTGTACAAAGAGAAGGGAGAAGTGGAGCTTGAGAAATGTTTCCGACCTATATCTCTAATCCCCATTATCTCCAAGGTGTTTGAGTACCTTATGAGTTCATCACTCATGAGACACTTCGCGGATAACGACCTATTAAATAGGCAGCGGAAGTATTCTTTTAAATCATTAAATACATATTTATACTCGTCGACCTTAATGTTTGAATTGAGACTTAGTACACCAAACTTAAATCACGTACTTTTTACTATTGTAGCTCCCAACTCAACATTTCATAACTGTTTTGTTTCACAACTAAAATGAAATTGACCAATCACGTGGCGCCTTTACTGAACTAGATAATGTATTTGACCAATAGGACGCCGTCATGAGAAGAAAAGGTAATAGACATCAACGCACAAAAAAGAAAAAGCCGTTGGTTGCACTTCGTTTTCAATAGATACCAAGTTTGTTTAATTAGTTCAGTTGACTGTAGAAAAAGTATTGTATACAATGATTATATGATTAGCTTTTTAAGTCTCGTACCTTAATTAGGCCACTCAGCAAGCTTCGTGGCCTAAACGTGGTACTCGAGTGAAAAAGCATACATTATATAACGATTGCATAAAATACTATTTCAGTGAACCGTCGCTTTAGTTGGCGCTTAAATTGATGTCCAACATTTTTAGGCTAACAGGTAGATGTTTGAAGACTTTGATAGCGGTGATAAAAGTGCTCTTGTAATAGGTTGAGTTTCTGATCGTAGATAATCTGATCTGATAGAGTGGTCATATTGAGATAAGAGTAGAGTAGACATATAAAAAATAGTTAACTACAGGCAGAGTTATTCAATCCAGGGGAGTAAGTATCATACATACATTTCATAACACCTCCCAATCAAATGCGAGAATTTTCGATCGTACCTATATACAAAATCATATAAAATCAAGTTGTTAATTTACGTACCTAATTACTACAGTAGATTCGATTATGATCTTTTTCAACACCACATTTGTAACAACACACACCGCGAATACTGGTTCTCCGTATACATTTTTAATTTCAAATATAAAACTCAAATATAGAACTTTACGCTCCAGGTATATTATATGCTCATCTAATCAAATCTCTTTACAGACGAGCATTACTGTAACTTAATATTGATACCATATTACCAATTTATTAACTTGCACATATAAATAGGTATTAGGTATGCTTCATAATTCGTTCGAAATGCAGTAATCAGTGTCTGTAGGTACCAATAGGTAATTTGTAATCATAGCGATCAAGTAAAAAACTTAACAATAATATTGTTCACTGTAAATCACTCGTGCTCACTCACCCATGCACTAATTGCCTTTGGTAATGGTATCGTCATCTCACACGCACTTTCACAGGACACCTCGCTCGCGGCTTCACCCGAATATTACCGAAGCAATAGTCTCAGAATGACCCGCGATTGCCAAACCACTCGCTACGTAGGCCAATGTACCTACGCTCGTGAAGTAATACATTAGTTTATATTGTATTTATTTCCCAAAAGTTATATAAATGATAATTGTATGCGAATGGAGAGCTCGGTATTATAAAAAAGATCCCATCATCCTATTCTGTAACTTGTTTTAAGCTCATCTCAACGCTCACCCACAAATATATGTTGACGCCGCGATTCCTAGTAACTAAGCGTAGTTAGAGGTCTAGTTTCCTTAGGCGTGATGGGTGAGGTGAGGCGCATTACCGCGTAAAGTATTCAGCCCAGGAACACAAAGCCACGTACCTACCGAGCATGGACTTAAAGTAATGTTATGTGTTGTAGGTATTTACCTTCCCAGTTCGGCTGCTACAAATGTGACCGAGATTATACCGTTATGCTCTCTTTATGACTTATGAAAACAAAGGCACAGTAAAAAAAACAATATAATTCAGAAAACTTGACAGAATCATACCCACAATATAAGCGGTCAATAACTCAAAATATTACATAAGTAATTAGGCGGAATTCGACAACCCGCTTTAGCCTATTTGATAGTGACCCTGCCTACGAAGCAAGAGGTCTTGGGTTCGAATCCCGGTAAGGGCATTCATTTGTGTGATGAGCACGAATCTTCCTGAGTCATGGATGTTTTAATAATAATGAAAAAAAATGAAAATGAAAATGATTTATTGGGTATCAAAAATGTTAGCCTAGTTAAATTAAATTTACAGAGTAACACGCTTTTACGTGTCTAGTTGGTTGCTAACAATAGGCCTAAGAATGCGATCCTGTGCCCTAAACTAGGAAAACCTGTCTTATAGGGTACAGGGTTTATTCCGCCGCTTATTGTGCAGTCGCTCCAGATAAGATGGTGAAACAAATTAAGAAAACAAATACAATTAGATATGAATGTTGAGAAAAACAATAGCAATGTAGACTTATACTAATTATTGTAGCTATTTTTAACTAATTTTCACATCACATCGCCAGTTTTAATGTATGTGGTGAGTGTGTGTGTGTAAGTGTGAGTGCGTGTGTGTGTGCGAGTTATAGTTTGTTATATAGTTGTGCAGTTATAAACAAAAACAGTAATGAACAATCATAGTAAAATAATAATAATGCTATAGTAGATGCGAGAGTGCCTATCTTTCTGTTTCTTCTTCATGCTTAAACCTCTAGACCAATTTGGGTGGAATATCTTACATTATTTTTCTTTTTATTTTATGACATCCAGGAGTCCTTCGGTTCCCCTGTAGTCAATAATAATACATTCTTTATTGCACCACAACATAAGAAAAACATGTTACAAAAGTATAGTCAATAAATAAAGGTAACAACAGGCGGTCTTATCGCTTTAGAGCGATCTCTTCTAGACAACCTTTGGGTAGCAGGAAATTTTCAAGAAGAGTTAGTGTTTTCTATGTATTTAAGTAATTATATAAGTATGTTTATCGTCGTCTAATACCCATAGTAGGTACCAGCTTTGCTTAGTTCGGGACTAGGTCGATTTGTGTAAGATTGTCGTCTAATATTTATTTATTTATTTAATTAGAATAAAATATTTAGATACGATACCTATATTATAATTTAAATGACTTCAATTATTCATGTTTTGATACACATTATTATATAATATATCGAACACATGTACTAATAATATTATATATACAGGGCGTCACAAGAATATGCGAAATGAAGGGAAAGTACCTTAAATATCGTAGATAGGATATTTTGCTGAAAGAAGACTTTATGTTATTTTTAAAAGTGAGTATACTGAATTCAATGATCTTCTAAAAATTACTTGCTTCGTCTGGGAATATCGAACCGACTTGAATGTGAAAAATATCATACCGTATTTTTATGATGCCAATCGAAAGATTGGACAAAACATAATAATTCTTCTGAAGTAACATAGTATCTTAAAAGATAGGAATAACGTAAAATTCATCAGGCTCTCAGGTAAAGATGTGTTCTGTTATCAACAATAAATTAGCCTATTCGAGTACCCATTGCCCGGCAAGTGTAAGTATACGCGCAACAAAAAATACTAGGTAATTAGATAGCAGACGCGCTAAAGTATGAAATTCGAAAGTACTGCACCGACTTCAAGGCAGTTTAAATTAAAAATAAGCTTGATTCCTAAAAATAGTATTGATATACAAAATATGTATATTATTATATTTTACGTTGATGTTTATTTCAATACAAGCTTTTGTACAGGGCGAGTGCTCGCAGCAGTTTCAAATTCAAAAATCTCTGAAAGTACAGCGATTTCGGTATAGCCACCATAGCAGTTTTTTTTTGTACTGTTGAGACATATCCAAAAACACTACATTCAACTCTATTGGCCCGGGTACCAAAAAAGACGAAATTGCTCCCTACTCGTATGTAAATAATAATCAACTGGCGACCGCTCACTTCAGCCAGTTTGTTGGAGCAAAACTCTTGAACTACTTTACCGATGGTGATTCGGTTTTCAATTAGGTATGGCGTGGTTCTTGACAAAAGGTTTGATATATACATTGTGTTTTTATTTTAGGTCTATGTATTGAAATACTCGCTTATTACGGGCCTTGTCGCTGATTCAGTATGAACCAACTCACAGCAGTTTCAAATTCAGAAATCTCCGAAAGTACAGCTATGTCGGTATAGCCACCATAGAAACTTTTTTTTGTACTGTTGAGACATATCGAAAAACACTACATTCAACTCTATTGGCCCGGGTACCAAAAAAGACGACATTGCTCCCTACTTGTAAATAAACCAAACCGGCGACCGCTCACTTCAGCCAGTTTGTAGGGTCAAAACTCTTAAACCACTTAACCGATTATGATTTTCACTTAAGTGTGGCGTGATATATATAAATGGCGTTTATATTTTATAAGTCACTTGTATTTTTTTTAAGTCCATACGTGTGTTAAATTGCGTGCGTAGTATGAAGCGACTCGCTAGTTCAGTAATGAACAAACTCATAGAAGTTTCGAATTCGATTATCTCCGGTGAAAGTGCAGCGATCAGGGTCTAACCCTCTAATAACCTTTTTACCTCACTCATTACATCAACTGTGCGCGCGGCCTCGTCGGCGAAGAACCCACGTAGAGCCACGGGATAACAATATAGTCTATCCTGAAAGTCCATTCGAATATTGGTGTAAGATTCCTCCGGAGACGGTGAGACGGAGACGCTACCGCCTATATAAAAACTGTAATTTAACAGGCATTACCCCTTTATTATTCATCATATCAGCCGAAAGACGTCCACTGCTGGACATAGGACTCCAGCAACCTTTATCAGGTCATCAGTCCACCTTGTGGGGGGCCTACCCACGCCGCGCCTTCCGGTACGTGGTCGCCACTCGAGAACCTTTCCGCCCCAACGGCCATCGGTTCTACGTGCTATGTGCCCCGCCCACTGCCACTTAAGTTTAGCGATTCGGAAGGCTATATCGGTTACCTTGGTGCTGCTGCGGATAGCCTCATTTCTGATGCGATCACGCAACTCCCAACATAGCCCTCTCCATCATAGAGCCCTCTGGGTGACTTTGAGCCTTCTTATGAGGCCCATAGTAAGCGACCACATATGTCATCACTGGCAACACACACTGGTCAAAGACTCTCGTCTTGAGACACTGCGGAATATTGGACGAAAAGATGTGCCGTAGCTTCCCGAACGCTGCCCAGCCGAGTCGGATTCGACGATTGAACTCTTTCTCGAAGTTGGACCTACCTAACTGGATAGTCTGTCCTAGGTATACATAATCTTCTACAACTTCCAGCGTAAAGTGTCCGATTGTAATGGGAGTTGGTACTACATGGGCATTTGACATGATTTTCGTCTTATACATGTTCATTCTTAGACCAACTCGCTCTGAAGCTTTACTGAGGTCATCGAGCATCGTATTTAAGTCCTCCATGGTCTCAGCCAGACTACTATATCGTCAGCAAACCGAAGGTGCGTGATGTACTCGCCGTTGATGTTGATGCGTAGCCTTATTATTGCCCCTTTATTATTAGTTTCATCATATCAGCCGAAAGACGTCCACTGCTGGACATAGGCCTCATTATTACACTCAGAGGCAATGAAAACGGGTCACTTCCCATGGATTACTTTACAAAGTGACCCGTTTTCATTGCCTCTGAGGTAGCGTGCCTTCATAGTTCACATTGGGAATTTCACTCAGAGGCAATGAAAACGGGTCACTTTGTAAAGTAATCCATGGCAAGTGACCCGTTTTCATTGCCTCTGAGTGTAGTTTAATGTTATAGAATGTAATTCCTTAAGTTATTTTTGTATAGTTTTATTCTTGTTTTGTTTTTGTTTTTTCCTTTGTATTTTTTTTTATTTTAATATGTCTTCATGTGTACTTGTATATTTAAGGTTCTATTTGTGGCAATAAATATTTTTCTGTTTCTGTTTCATATCTTTGTCTAAAACTCATAGAATAATCCTACCCTAGTTTGGGACTACGTCGTTGTTGTGTATGGTTTTATTTTTATTATAATTCTTATCGTATATCACAACCATGAGTAGGTATAACCATGATTTGAATATTACTGAAACCGATTTGTGATAAAATTAGCGTCGTTAAGAGAAAGCCATGATTTAGTCCTAATTACTGGAAGCCGTCCGCGGATGTCAGCATGGCGTTTAGATAATCCGTTGACGTCTGTATATGAACACAATTAGCATTTAGAGAAAGCAGGTATATAATAAACTTCTCAAAAAAACCCCTACATATTGGGTGCGTAAAAAATATACGCAGTGTACAAGTGTGCAAATATAGTTGTAGCGGATGCCCCTATATGCAAACTTGATCATCATTGACTGAAGTCCGTATTCGCTGACTGTTGAGCAGCAGGCCTCGAGGACGCCACCCAAACTTACAATCGGACAGGCTTTTACCTTGTATAATTATTTTTTTCGCCTGTATATAATGTTTTTTTTTGTACCTGCTGTATTCCACCTATTTTATGTAGCTACATTCATACATACATTATACAAGGTGCACGCGAGGAATCCAAATAATTTTCACGGCGTACCTGACCATGTTAAGAAAATAACATGTCACATAATTAAAGTAAGGTGTATTGTATTTTATCTGGAGAAGCATAATAATGTATATGTATGAAAAAATTATAATATACAAGAAAAATAACATACCGTATTGGACCGAGGTTCTTATCGTACGACCCTATGAATACGTTGATAAATTATTATTTTTCATTTGTTTATTTAGTTAGATACTCACACAAGCTACGGCTTGGGTAGCCTACTTATAGTGGTTCAGGCATTCGGCTGTGAAGCAGCAGTCATGGGTTCGAGTCCCGGCTTGGAAACCAATGAATTTTTCGGAAGTTATGTACGGAATATTTACCGTTGGCTTTTCGGTGAAGGAAAACATCGTGAGGAAACCGGTCTAATCCCAATAAGGTCTAGTTTTCCCTCTGGGTTGGAATGTCAGATGGCAGTCGCTTTCGTAAAACTAGTGCCTATGCCAATTCTTGGGATTTGGTGTCAAAGCGGACATCGGGCTCCTGTAGGGCAGAACCGGGAATAACACTGGGAAGATGATGGATGACTCACACAAGCTAACAGTTCATGACCAAAACACTTCTTTATGAGGTACCTACACATAGACTAAATAATACAACACTTTGGAAACCTCCCGCCGAGCACCTTGTAGATTAGTACCTATATACTAGCTGCCTGCGCGGCTCCACCCGCGTATTACGAAGAACGCAAGCAAAACCGTGGCATAAAATATACCGTTTGTCCATACCGACGACGGTATATTCTCGATACTGGTGAAGAATTTATGAAATCGGATGGGTGACGTCGAGCTACGGTAGCCTAGTGGTTCAGGCATGCGGCTGCTAAGCCTAGGTCTAGTTTTCCCTCTGGGTTGAAAGGTCAGATGGCAGTCGCTTTCGTAAAACTAGTGCCTATGCCAAATGTTGGGTTTAGGTATCAAAGCGGACCCCGGGCTCCTTTAGGGGCACTACCAGGAATAACGCTAGGAGGATGATGATTGAATCAGTGGCTAATGAGATTCTTCACTGCATACAAAATAACAAAGCAACGAACTCACTATAACACGACACTTTATAAAATGATATCTGTTACACAGATATGCTAAATATAAAAGTCTTGAAACATTCATGATTGACTGGACTGGCTCTCTAGAAGAACGTGTATTATATTTTTTATATTTTGCACTAAGATTGTGTAATGCTTTGTCGCGACACCATGATACTAAGCAGTCGTAGAAATGTAGGTAGGTATAACTACTAATTAGAAAATAACAAAAGCTTTTATTTGCGTTAAAAATAATAACAATAAATGCATAGGTGAATGGTGTCAAACTTGTCACTAGATTTTTCAATATGGGAATTCATTTTTGGCCCTGACTTCGTGGTTTCTTTTTCCAGATGTTATTTTTAACAAGGGGTCATGTCCTTGGCATAATTCCTCGTATAATATGTGGTAGCTCGCACTGCGCCGGCGCCGGCCTGCCTGAGGAGTCACAAGCGCTGTATTACTTTGAGGATTCGTTGTGTTAACACTTACGAGGTACCATAATATGGTGCAATTATTATCATGTTTACCTTTTTATATTTTAATCATAAAATCCTACTTATTAATGTTTTACAAACCTTACTAGCTTTTACCCACGACTTCGTTTGCGTTGACTTCCTTTTCTTGGACTTTTAATGGAATAAAAAATACCTGGTCTATATGTTAATCGAGGCTTACACTCTATTTGTTGTATACTACAATTCATATTTATCCATTTAGCCGTTATCGCGTGATTTACTAACAAACATCCAAACTCTTTCATTTATAATAGGTAAAAGTGGAATAGTTTTGTTAGATTGTCTTCTGTATTATACGTTTTATAAACAAGTGGGCTTAAAATAACAATGGATCAGCAAGAGGAAATAAATACATAAAGACAAAACATCGATCCGGTCAACGGGACTCTGAACCTGCCCGCGCGGCTCTCCCCGCCCGCGTGTTAAAGAGGACCCAAGAGAAGCCGCGGGATGACATGTAGCCTTCGACCATCATGAAGGTCCATACCTATAGGTAGATAGATTCTATGCGTAGCTACAGGATTTCCCATTACATACAAAGCTATAAACTCGCACCCTCTCTATAATATATTGGTATAGAGTAAGTAGGTATAGATTATAATTATAGTATAAGTATAGTATAGTATATATTAGTAGGTATAGTTTGTTCTATCATTGTTAGTTAAGTACCTAGGGGGATGTTTGTTTATACGCAATTGTCGAAGCCTGCGTTGCGGATATTTTTATGTACCTAATCATTCTTGTTTCGTAAATGATGGCCTTACACCGTTTGTAAGTATTACTGGTATCTCACTCGCACTTTCACACGACACACGTACTTTAACACGTTGATGGACACTACTCCAGACACAATAGAAATAACAATAGAATTACGCCTATAGGCGTCTACTGTCCATCAATGTATTAACTAATCATTCATCATAATTTTCAGCCTGTAATGGCAGTATGCTTGTTTGCCACCGTCGGAGTATTAAAAATCAAAAAGTCTGACCAAACTGTTGATCTGCACCAAAAAATATATATTCCAAACTCTATTAAAAAAAAACCAATATGGATATTTAGACTTACTTAGACCAAATGTATTTACATCCATCATACTGAAGACCGCTAGGAGTATTTATTTTGTTGGTATATCTTGTTGTGTTTCTGGTGGCGAGTAAAGTCGCCAGAGCTGCCGAACAAGCGCTCTGTGCAGAGCGTGAAGGATCTGCATGTGGCTCTATCAGTTGACACTAGGAGTACCTATAGGTTACGCGTTAGTGTACCTACGTAACGCGCTTCTGTCTGCCGTGGATTCGCAAGGCCGATTTTAGCTACTATTGTGGTACTTACTTATAAAGTTACATTTAAAAATCTATCAAGTCGTTACGGCGACAGTATGGGCCAAACAGAAATTCATGTTCACTTCAATTCTCTTCACTACTAATATTTTAGCTATAAAAAAAAGAGTTTTTTTTCACGCATAATCTTCAGACTATAAAGTTCCTACAAGAATAGATCTATGGTCTCCCCCGCCTGTCGTAGAAGGCGACTAAAGGGGTCATCGGGGTCGCAGTGTTCTGGCGGGGGCCGGGGGCCGGGGCACTCGCTTAAGAACCCCAGGGAAGGCGACAGCATGTCCTTGCCCTAAGGACGAGCCAAATGTGGCGAGGCGCGAGGGGGGCTCCAGTGCGTTCAGCATGAGATCCTGGAGTCCCCTGCATGAGAGCGCAGATGCAGAGCACCGTGGAGTTTTTAGTGGATAGAAATACCACATAACCCAATCATCCCCCGGTGATTGGGTAGCTGGCACGCAGGTTTTTTTCCCAGGAAAAAAGGAAAAGAAAAAGGTAATACGACCGCGGCAGGTACGGTTAAGTTAATAAGACATGTTTATCATTTCCAAAAAAATGGTATTAAGTAATCATAATATGAATGGAACGAGTAGGTACGAGACTACGGGATGAAATAAATAACAATGTCGCTGCATAAACTCATAATATCATGGGATCTCAGTGTAAATCAAAAGTTGGATGATGAATACAATAATAATACAATATAAACTAATAATTAATAATATTACCTATTTTGTTTTATCCTCTTTTTTTATGCATGCTCCACTCCCCGCTTACAGAAAATAAATAAAATGATAAATATATCTACTAATAAGATAAAGCACTGATATTTCTTAGGGGTAATTTTCCCATACTAAATAGATATACTTACGTAACAATAAATAGTCTTCGGCGAACACAATGCTCCAGCCAGTTTGTCGGATCGCGATAAAGGATGAACTTTGAAGCTACTGAACCGATTACAGGCCAGTTTTCATTCAAAATAAGTTTTATTCCTAAGAATAGTGTATTGGTATAAAAAAAATATCTATATCATTACTTATAGTTAACGTTAATATTTATTTCAATAAGTACTTTGTACAGGACGAGTGCTCGCAACAGTTTCAAATTCGAAAATCTCCGAAAGTACAGTGATTTCGGTATAGCCACTATAGCAATTTTTTTTCGTACTATTGAGACATAGGTATCTAAAAACACTACATTCAACTCCATTGGCCCGGGTACCAAAAAAGACGACATTGCTCCCTACTCGTATGTAAATAATAATCAACTGGCGACCGCTCACTTCAGCCAGTTTGTTGGAGCAAAACTCTTGAACTACTTTACCGATTGTGATACGGTTTTCAATGAAGTATGGCGTGGTTCTTGACAAAAGGTTTGATATATACATTGTGTTTTTATTTTAGGTCCATGTATTGAAATACTCGCTTAATACGGGCCTTGTCGCTGATTCAGTATGAACCACCTCACAGCAGTTTCAAATTCAAAAATCTCCGAAAGTACAGCGATTTCGGTATAGCCTTCATAAAAACTTTTTTTCGTACTGTTGAGACATATCCAAAAACACTACATTCAAGTCTATTGGCCCGGGTACCAAAAAATACTATTGGAGATTGTGTGTTGTACCCTTTTCATTACGTTTATACAGGCAACATTCTTATTGTCTGTGGCACGACGCTGTCTGTATCCGTCTCTTCTTGTCTATTGCTCTCTTACCAAATGGCTCTGCAAATATGTGCCTGCTTATTGAATTTAAGTAATTAATCGTTATTTTACCTTTGCTAAACCTGCAATGTAACATGACCGATATGTGTTCTAATTATATTTAATTAAAATACATTTATTGGTTGAACAATCTTCATATTTTATTTCGACATCAATCAACTCTTCTTTTGCTGAAATCTGTCGCGAAGCCCTGCCCACGTGTCTGCTCAATAGGTTAGTGTGCCCAGAAAGGGTTCTGCAAAGAAGAAAGAAAAACCAAAGAAAGGTACGTCAATATCGAAGTAAAAAAATTTTGAGGTTAGAAAAAGCATTTCCCTCGTGCTTAATCTTTCCACGCTGAATTGTTCAACCAACCACACAAGCAACACAATAATGTCGGGACATAACGATAATAATGGCCATATCCCTGTTGAGAAGTTAGAAGGTCTCCAAAATTACACAAATTGGAAATTTGCTATTAAAATGCTATTAACGCTGGACGGTTTATGGGAATGTGTTGAAAATAATGACGCTGATACTACCCGCGACAGCCGCGCCTTAGCGAAGATTTGTCTTTCAATAAAACCTGCTTTATTCCAATATGTACGTGATGCCACGTCGGCCAAAGACGCATGGACGAAGTTGGCCGATGCGTTTGAATCCAAAGGCTTGTACAGGAAGGTTCTTTTACTGCGACAACTTCACAGAATTGAATATAATAAATACGGCGGCATGTCAGAATATATCGAGGCCGTCACGCGGCTTGTTCAACAGCTCTCTGATATTGGCAAGAAAATAGATGATGATGAAGTCGCTGAAATCCTTTTGAGCGGGTTGTCCCAAGAATTTGACAACCTTGTATCCGGCTTGGAAACTGCCTGCCTCACTAACAAATTAACGGTAGAACTTGTGCGAGCTCGACTTCTGCAAGAGGAACACCGGAGAAATGGAGTTGAAGAGGAAGGAGCGAAGGCGTATTTCAGTAACAAGAAGAAGAAGACTACATCACCTATGTTTTGCCAGTTTTGCAAGCGAAGCGGACACACTATAAAGCGATGCTTCAAGCGCAAGAAGGAGCTGAAGAACACTGAAGACCACACAATGCTTGCGTCAGCCATGGTGTGCAGCAGCGGCAGCAGCCATGAATTTGTAGTCGATTCCGGGGCATCTCAACACATGATTGCTAATAAAGAGCTATTAAGGGAACCTAAAGGTAAACATTCCATAATTTATATTGCAAATGGAAATAAATTACATAGCAATAGTACTGGTAAAGTCCCTTTAGCCTCAAATATTAGCTTGGGTAATGTTCTCCATGTGCCTGACCTCTCCAGCAACCTTCTATCTGTCAGTCAGATCACTGACAAGGGTTACACTGTAGTTTTCGATAAGGATCATTGTAAAATCTTTGATGATGTTAAAGTCACTGGCGATCAAATTTTAATTGCCTCGAAGGAAAATGGTTTGTATAAATATAAGGCTCAAGAACGACACATCTTTGAGGAGGAGCATTCCAATCTCTTGCGAACCAGGCAAGAGACAGCGAACGCTCACACTGTTTCGGCGGTTCCAATGGACATTTGGCACAAGCGTTTAGGACACTTGTCTGAACAAGGTATGAATACTCTTGGTGATGGGAAAAAATGCATGAACTTATTTTTTCAGAAAGAAGACACCATCAGTGGTAGTTGTGTGCCGTGTCTGAGTGGCAAGATGGTTAGGCAACCTTATCCTGCTGTCAGCACGAAGCGCACTACCCAAGCTCTAGAGCTTATCCATTCAGATGTGGCCGGACCGATGCAAGTCGAAACTTGGGGTGGAGCTCGTTATCTATTGACCTTCACAGACGACCATACCCGCAAGACATGGGGCTACCTTATGAAGCACAAATCAGAGGTGAGTTCACTTTTCATTAGTTTTAAAACTATGGTAGAAAAACAATCTGGTTTGTCAATAAAAATCTTACGCAGTGACAATGGCCTTGAGTTTACAAATAATAGACTTGGCACTGTAACGTCGCACTCTAAAGTGTACACGTTACTATAGCTGTTTATTTTATTAGTATACAGAACCGCGCTAATAATGCCGGACGCTAATGGTTTCGTCTACCGCGCGCTGATATACGCGCGGGCTCCTAAACCCCGACGATGCGCGAGCGCCGCCGGGGATACGGCATTCGGTTTTCCCTCGCCACAGACCGCCCGCTGCTATCGAACGCGGAGCGTGTGTCGCTGCTAATAAAAAATACCGTTAGATCTAACACGTAGCCGGTTGCACCGTCTACAATTTTAATTATTTAAGTGCCTGGTTATTCCCGCTGGGGTGAGTTCTCATTTATTATGCTTATTTGTAAATTGGAGCTGTGCTAGTATTATATTAAATCTTATAGAGTAATCTAGCTGCCAGTTGAGCTTGCTTTTGCGCTTGTAGCGAATTAGAACACTGGACCCTGACTAGGTTTTCACTAAATAAGGCTTCCCGCGCTTAAGCTTACTTCTGGGCCTTCCAGGATCAATTTTACCACAAGGCAAGACGGCGCAGACGGCGTGCCGGTGCCGGCCATTTCCACCGCTGCTGTGGTTGCTTCTACGGCCTGAGACCGCCTTGCCGAGGATGCCTGGCTGGATGGAAGCCCCTCGTTGCCGACCTCTTGTCAGGCCAGTGTTATTTTAATCAGTGCGCGCTTACTCAATCTACCGGTGCTATTGGAACGGACATTATATAGTTATTGTGTTAACTTTTGGTTTCATTGACCCGCGACCCTACTTATGTAGCCGAATAACCCTAAGGTAATTCCTAGCGTTACAGTGGCGCCTTATCCGTGGTTGTTTTGTTCCGATGGCACTGGGTGGTATCAGATCTATCTAGCTTAGCTCAACTTGGCTGACGCAATACTGTGAACGAGGAGGTGCCTACGGCAGCAAACTGGTATTGTTAACGCCCAGCGTATGTGTGCTATGCAAGCACAGGCACACACATACTCACATGCGTCATCAACCAGCCAGCGCGGACGGGACCGCGCCCCACTCTCAATTCTACATCTACCGAACGCATACGTTATTTTCATGTAACAATTTAATTGAGTAAAGGGAGTCAAAATTCAGGAATTTCTTCATTATTTCTCACCTCCGTCCACCGCCTGAACTACTACTCGCTCCTGTTTCATCATTATGGTCCCACGAGCCGAATAAAGAAAAACCACAGCCATACATCGTGCACAAGGGAACAAAGGATCGCGAACAGTTAACATGCCGTTACGTGGACATTTCGAGAAAAGGAGTTCACAATCAACCTACAAGCATCAATAAGGAGCAGAAGATTCACCTATACTGAGAGAAGTCATTAATCGGAAGAACAAATCACGCCTACTGTGGAGAAAGTGAAAGTGAGAACCTGGGAGAGTAGCGTTACCGTGAGTTCGTTCCGATCTTTTCTCTGCTAGACGAATCCCTCTTTAAGTGTTTACGTAGTGTTATTTTATTCGCACCTTAAAAGCGAATTTCTTACTTAGCTTATTGCATTGCATACCTAACGGTACCTATACCTGCCTACCTACTTAAATTCGCACTTTAAAAGCGAATCAACCTAAATAGTGGCTTTAATCATTTCTAGTACACAGTTACTGTTCATTTCTTATAATTATTGTAATTTATTACTACAATTTCATCCAATTTCACACTTTCGCACGTTAAACGCGAATAATACTAAATTGAGATACCTAAATAATTAACAAATGTTAACGCTAACATTCTTTGCAAACTTATCTTAATAATTAGTTACATACATACCTCCTCTTGTACCTTAAGACCAAGAATAGCCGAACATAGCTACTCGTAGTGTTAATTGCAGTGTTTTTTGCATATTCCAGCTGTTGCTTAGTGCGCGGGCGGGCCTTGACCTTGGATCGCTCGGCGCCCGGTAACTGCAACCTGGCTTATCAGCTTGCTACTTAGCTGTTTACGAACTTCACATATACCTCACTGCACCATCATTACGCTTCATAAAAACAACATTTAAGTATCCCAATCATTTATTTATTTGTTGTAAACTGTTTTCTTGCCTAACTTTCTTGCTTACAGTATCAAACTTGGTCATATTACTTATCGTAAGTACATTAAACTAAGTCAGTGCATAAAACAAATGGATAAAATGGATATAAAAGTATTAGTTAAACAACGAGCTACATTCAAAACGAAAGTTACTCAATTTGAGAACTATTTAAAATCTCTAGACAGTTATCCGCAATTAAGCAGATTGCAGGTTAGCGAACTAAACATTCGTTTGACGAAAATTGAAGAGATTTATTCCGATTATGATTCTGTGCAATCTGACATAGAAAACATATCTGAAATTCCAGACGAGCAATACTCGGACCGTGAGACGTTTGAATCGAGGTACTTCGGTGCAGTCGCGCTTGCTCGAGAGGTGTTGGAGAGAAGTGGGAGCTCTGCGGGCCTCGCGCAGGAGTTGTTAACGCCCAGCGTATGTGTGCTATGCAAGCACAGGCACACACACACTCACATGCGTCATCAACCAGCCAGCGCGGACGGGACCGCGCCCCACTCTCAATTCTACATCTACCGAACGCATACGTTATTTCCATGTAAAACATTTAATTCAGTAAAGGGAGTCAAAATTCAAGAATTTCTTCATTATTTCTCACCTCCGTCCACCGCCTGAACTACTACTCGCTCCTGTTTCATCATATGGTCCCACGAGCCGAATAAAGAAAAACCACAGCCATACATCGTGCACAAGGGAACAAAGGATCGCGAACAGTTAACAGGCCGTTACGTGGACATTTCGAGAAAAGGAGTTCACAATCAACCTACAAGCATCAATAAGGAGCAGAAGATTCACCTGTACTGAGAGAAGTCATTAATCGGAAGAACAAATCACGCCTACTGTGGAGAAAGTGAAAGTGAGAACCTGGGAGAGTTAGCGTTACCGTGAGTTCGTTCCGATCTTTTCTCTGCTAGACGAATCCCTCTTTAAGTGTTTACGTAGTGTTAAATTCTTTTATTCGCACCTTAAAAGCGAATTTCTTACTTAGCTTATTGCATTGCATACCTAACGGTACCTATACCTGCCTACCTACTTAAATTCGCACTTTAAAAGCGAATCAACCTAAATAGTGCCTTTAATCATTTCTAGTACACAGTTACTGTTCATTTCTTATAATTATAGTAATTTATTACTACAATTTCATCCAATTTCACACTTTCGCACTTTAAACGCGAATAATCCTAAATTGAGATACCTAAATAATTAACAAAATGTTAACGCTAACATTCTTTGCAAACTTATCTTAATAATTATTTACATACATACCTCCTCTTGTACCTTAAGACCAAGAATAGCCGAACATAGCTACTCGTAGTGTTAATTGCAGTGTTTTTTGCATATTCCAGCTGTTGCTTAGTGCGCGGGCGGGCCTTGACCTTGAATCGCTCGGCGCCCGGTAACTGCAACCTGGCTTATCAGCTTGCTACTTAGCTGTTTACGAACTTCACATATACCTCACTGCACCATCATTACGCTTCATAAAAACAACATTTAAGTATCCCAATCATTTATTTATTTGTTGTAAACTGTTTTCTTGCCTAACTTTCTTGCTTACAGTATCAAACTTGGTCATATTACTTATCGTAAGTACATTAAACTAAGTCAGTGCATAAAACAAATGGATAAAATGGATATAAAAGTATTAGTTAAACAACGAGCTACATTCAAAACGAAAGTTACTCAATTTGAGAACTATTTAAAATCTCTAGACAGTTGTCCGCAATTAAGCAGATTGCAGGTTAGCGAACTAAACATTCGTTTGACGAAAATTGAAGAGATTTATTCCGATTATGATTCTGTGCAATCTGACATAGAAAACATATCTGAAATTCCAGACGAGCAATACTCGGACCGTGAGACGTTTGAATCGAGGTACTTCGGTGCAGTCGCGCTTGCTCGAGAGGTGTTGGAGAGAAGTGGGAGCTCTGCGGGCCTCGCGCAGGAGTCCAGGTCAGTCTCAGGTTCTTGTGGGCATCACGGAAGGCCAAACATTAAGTTGCCAACCATTCATTTGCCTAACTTTTCGGGACAATATCAGGACTGGTTGGAATTTCATGATACGTTCAGCTCACTTATTCACCTAGATGAAACGATACCTAAAATAAACAAATTTCACTACTTACGCGCTGCATTAAAAGATAGTGCTGCTCTGATTGTACGATCGCTTGACTTTTCGGCTGAAAATTACGATGTAGCTTGGGATCTGCTTTGTGACAGATTTAACAATAAGCGACTTCTCGTTAATAATCACTTGCAAGCTATATTCGGCATTGAATCATTAGCTAAAGAGAATTCCAAAGCGTTGCGTAACATCATTGACACTGTCAATAGGAATTTACGTGCATTAAAAACCCTTAAATTGCCTACTGAGCATTGGGACATACTCATAATATATACAATTTCACAAAAGTTTGACACTGCTACTACACGGGAATGGGAAGAACACCGTAGTACTTTAGCGGACTTACCCACTCTTGCAATGTTTTTGCAATTTATTAAAGGTCGTGCCGACCTCTTAGAAACAATGGAGGATGTTCATAATAAGCGCCGACACAGTGAAAATACACATTATCGCCACAAAGCATTAGTAGTCAGCCCTCAATCTCTTCCTTCTGAGAGACAATATATGTGTCCATTATGTAAGAACAACCACGCACTATACCGGTGTCTTAAATTTAAATCTTTCTCATTAGACGCGAGGATGCAAAAGGCAAAATCATTAAAATTATGCTTAAACTGCTTACGTCAAGGGCACAGCCCAAACGCGTGCAGAATTGGTCCGTGTCGTTTGTGCAATACACCCCTTAACAGCCTATTGCATTCTCACGATGCGGCTCAGGCAGCTGCATCCTCGCCGCACAGCAGCGTCGCCCTCTGCGCCGCGCCGCCTGCGCCGCCGGATGCTCTCGAGTCTCCTGAAACAGATGAATATTACACAGAAAAAGAAAGTGACGATTCGCAAAATAACATTACATTATCAGCTGTTCAAAGCAACTGCGTGCTTTTGTCCACAGCTTTAATTCATGTTACCGATCATAATGGACAAAAACACACAGTTCGCGCCCTATTGGACAACGGGAGCACTTCGAGTTTTATAACTCAAAAATTATGTACAAAATTAAACTTACCAACCGCTTCGACCTCGTCATTAGTTGAAGGGTTGAACGCACAAACTTCCCGTTTGACACAACAATGCGGTATCACTTTATCGTCACTTATAGAACCATACACGACAAACATAAATTGTTTTGTTGTTCCACGCATCACACAACAATTACCTACAGTGCGCATAAGCAATGCACTGTTCAATATTCCTCCAAATATTACACTAGCTGATCCAACATTCAATATACCATCGGAAGTAGATATGCTTCTTGGAGCGGATATTTTCTGGAGCGTGTTATGCTCGCATAATATTGTGTTAGGTACAAATATGCCGACGTTAAGTAAAACCAAGTTCGGATGGTTAATTTCCGGTCTCATACAAACAAATAAACAATCAAATACAGTCCATTGCAACCATGCCATTATTACACACGATGATCATCTACAAAATCAATTAACACAGTTTTTTGAACATGAAAATGTGCCTCAACGTAAACAAATATCAATGGAAGAGCAACAATGCGAGCAACATTTTTTAGAGAATTTTCGGCGTGATTCTGATGGACGATTCATTGTTGCTATTCCATTAAAGGACTCTCCTGACAAGTTGGGTGATTCTTATGACCGAGCATTAACTAGGTTTCAATCACTAGAGCGGAGGCTTACTAAAGATCCATCTTTGAAAAAACAATACCGTGACTTTATGTAGGAATACGAGTACCTACATAGATTTAGGGCATATGATTTTAGGACCCATATCTCAGATTTTATTAAGAGGTTTTCTAATTGGAACACATTGCAACGCATTATCGCGTATGTACAGCGTTTCATGCATAATTGTTTGCATCCGAATAATAAACGTAGTGGGTTAGACGAACTTCACTCCTCATTCAACGCCTTATGTAGGTTTTCCCAACGCGAAACCTTTCCTGAGGAATACAGACTTTTAAAACTTAATAATAATTTGCCTGTGAAAAATCCACTTAATAAATTAAATCCCTTTTATAATACTTCAGATGCTCTGCTGAGAGTAGGAGGTCGATTATCAAATTCATTTTACCATTTTGACACGAAACACCCAATACTGCTACACTCAACACATCACGTCACAGTCCTTCTTTTTAGGTATTACCATATTTTACTCATGCATGCTGGACCGCAAGTTCTTATGGCAACTGCTCGCCATAAAATTTGGGTGGCAGAAATTTAGCTAGAAAAACTGTACATAAGTGTGTCAAATGTTGTCGTTTTTCGGGTAAAATTAGACAGCCAATAATGGGTGATCTCCCTGAACCACGGCTTCATGCTGAGTATACGTTTTTCAATACAGCTGTCGATTACGCCGGTCCGGTAATGATATTGAACCGAAAAGGCAGGGGTGGCAATTTAATTAAAGCTTATTTATGCATCTTTGTCTGCTTGGCCGTAAAGGCTGTTCACATTGAGCTTGTGACTGATCTGAGCAGTGAAAACTTTTTAGCTGCACTACACCGATTCACAGCCCGCAGAGGAAAGCCTGCTAACATATATTCAGACAATGGCAGATGCTTTGTCGGAGCGTGCACGGAATTATCTCGATTCCTAAAACAAAATTCAAACAACATTAGTTCTGAAGCGTCCAAAACATCAATAAAGTTTCATTTTTCTCCAGCGTATAGTCCGCATTTTAATGGTTTGGCTGAGAGTGCAGTGAGATCAGTGAAGTATCACTTAAAGCGAATTGTTTCCTCAACTAACTTAACTTACGAGGAGCTAAACACGGTCTTAGCACAGGTTGAGGCAATTTTAAATTCCAGACCTCTTACGCCCCTATCGTCAGATCCGTCGGATCTTTCAGCCCTAACCCCGTCTCATTTTTTAATCGGACGAACGAACACTTTGCTTCCATCTCCTCAGGGTACAGAAACAGCTGCTATCCACACGTTGTCGCGTTATATGCGAACCCAGCGACTTAAAGCTCACTTTTGGACCCGATTTTACAACGAATACGTTTCAGAACTCCAAAAACGCCAGAAATGGACCAAAGATGGAGGACAACTTACTTTGGGAGAAATGGTGCTCGTTAAGGACGACCGGCTGCCTCCTAATCAATGGTTACTAGGACGAGTAACACAACTCTACCCCGGCCATGACGGTGTGACCCGTGTGGCTGACGTACTCACCGCGTCTGGAACTCTCCGGCGCGCCTTCAATCGCCTATGCCCACTGCCAGTGGAAGACCAGAACGTTGTTCCTGGGGGGGCAACATGTTAACGCCCAGCGTATGTGTGCTATGCAAGCACAGGCACACACACACTCACATGCGTCATCAACCAGCCAGCGCGGACGGGACCGCGCCCCACTCTCAATTCTACATCTACCGAACGCATACGTTATTTTCATGTAACAATTTAATTGAGTAAAGGGAGTCAAAATTCAGGAATTTCTTCATTATTTCTCACCTCCGTCCACCGCCTGAACTACTACTCGCTCCTGTTTCATCAGGAGTCCAGGTCAGTCTCAGGTTCTTGTGGGCATCACGGAAGGCCAAACATTAAGTTGCCAACCATTCATTTGCCTAACTTTTCGGGACAATATCAGGACTGGTTGGAATTTCATGATACGTTCAGCTCACTTATTCACCTAGATGAAACGATACCTAAAATAAACAAATTTCACTACTTACGCGCTGCATTAAAAGATAGTGCTGCTCTGATTGTACGATCGCTTGACTTTTCGGCTGAAAATTACGATGTAGCTTGGGATCTGCTTTGTGACAGATTTAACAATAAGCGACTTCTCGTTAATAATCACTTGCAAGCTATATTCGGCATTGAAACTTTAGCTAAAGAGAATTCCAAAGCGTTGCGTAACATCATTGACACTGTCAATAGGAATTTACGTGCATTAAAAACCCTTAAATTGCCTACTGAGCATTGGGACATACTCATAATATATACAATTTCACAAAAGTTTGACACTGCTACTACACGGGAATGGGAAGAACACCGTAGTACTTTAGCGGACTTACCCACTCTTGCAATTTTTTTGCAATTTATTAAAGGTCGTGCCGACCTCTTAGAAACAATGGAGGATGCTCATAATAAGCGCCGACACAGTGAAAATACACATTATCGCCACAAAGCATTAGTAGTCAGCCCTCAATCTCTTCCTTCTGAGAGACAGTATATGTGTCCATTATGTAAGAACGAACACGCACTATATCGGTGTCTTAAATTTAAATCTTTCTCATTAGACGCGAGGATGCAAAAGGCAAAATCATTAAAATTATGCTTTAACTGCTTACGTCAAGGGCACAGCCCAAACGCGTGCAGAATTGGTCCGTGTCGTTTGTGCAATACACCCCTTAACAGCCTATTGCATTCTCACGATGCGGCTCAGGCAGCTGCATCCTCGCCGCACAGCAGCGTCGCCCTCTGCGCCGCGCCGCCTGCGCCGCTGGATGCACTCGAGTCTCCTGAAACAGATGAATATTACAATGAAAAAGAAAGTGACGATTCGCAAAATAACATTACATTATCAGCTGTTCAAAGCAACTGCGTGCTTTTGTCCACAGCTTTAATTCATGTTACCGATCATAATGGACAAAAACACACAGTTCGCGCCCTATTGGACAACGGGAGCACTTCGAGTTTTATAACTCAAAAATTATGTACAAAATTAAACTTACCAACCGCTTCGACCTCGTCATTAGTTGAAGGGTTGAACGCACAAACTTCCCGTTTGACACAACAATGCGGTATCACTTTATCGTCACTTATAGAACCATACACGACAAACATAAATTGTTTTGTTGTTCCACGCATCACACAACAATTACCTACAGTGCGCACAAGCAATGCACTGTTCAATATTCCTCCAAATATTACACTAGCTGATCCAACATTCAATATACCATCGGAAGTAGATATGCTTCTTGGAGCGGATATTTTCTGGAGCGTGTTATGCTCGCATAATATTTCATTAGGTACAAACATGCCGACGTTAAGTAAAACCAAGTTCGGATGGTTAATTTCCGGTCTCATACAAACAAATAAACAATCAAATACAGTCCATTGCAACCATGCCATTATTACACACGATGATCATCTACAAAATCAATTAACACAGTTTTTTGAACATGAAAATGTGCCTCAACGTAAACAAATATCAATGGAAGAGCAACAATGCGAGCAACATTTTTTAGACAATTTTCGTCGTGATTCTGATGGACGATTCATTGTTGCTATTCCATTAAAGGACTCTCCTGACAAGTTGGGTGATTCTTATGACCGAGCATTAGCTAGGTTTCAATCACTAGAGCGGAGGCTTACTAAAGATCCATCTTTGAAAAAACAATACTGTGACTTTATGCAGGAATACATAGATTTAGGGCATATGGAAGTGAACCAACGTCCTGAGAAGGACACACACATCTTCATTTTGCCGCATCATTGCGTTGTCCGCGATACAAGCCTCTCAACACGTCTTCGTGTCGTCTTTGATGGCTCTGCTGTCACGACGTCGGGATTGTCATTCAACAACATTCAAATGGTTGGCCCGACAGTTCAGGATGATCTCATAAGCATTTTGATTAGATTGCGACAGCATCAGTTCATAGCAACTGCAGATGTCGCTAAAATGTACAGGATGGTCAACGTTAGTCCAGACCAACAACAACTACAACAAATCCTGTGGCGTTTTGAGCCACAAGAAAGCCTTAAGCTATACAAACTGAAAACAATTACGTACGGCACTTCAAGTGCCCCGTATTTGGCCACGAGGTGCCTGAAACAGTTGGGTATAGAATGCCCAGATAAAACAATTTCTGAAATCATTCAACACGATTTTTACGTTGATGACCTCATAACCGGAGCATCAACCGCTGATGAATTAATTCATATTTGCCAAGGTGTTATAAAGCAACTCGAACAGGGTCAGTTTTATTTACGTAAGTGGTACTCAAATCATCCACATATAATCAATAACATTATTAATGATGACAGTAGTGACGGTTTATTCAACCTCAGTCACAATGAATATTCAAAAACCTTAGGGTTATTATGGGCCTGCAAAGAAGACAAATTGTTGTACTCAGTTGCTATCAAAAATACTAATCACATTAGTAAAAGAGTCATACTATCACTAATTTCACAAGTTTTTGATCCATTGGGATTAATTAATCCATGTATACTTACCGCTAAAGTTATACTTCAGAAACTGTGGTCCTCAAAGATTACGTGGGACGAAGCAGTTCCCTCAGATATTCAAGACGCTTGGACTAAATTCGTTCATTCACTTAATGCTATAAATAACATTCGCATCCCAAGATGCGTGCTTAGCGAATACCCAACCTCAATAGAAATACACGCATTTGGAGACGCGTCTATCCAAGCTTATTCGGCTTGCGTCTATCTCAAATCTGTCTCAAGAAACGGCGAGGTGTCCGTTCATTTGGTGATGGCAAAAACTCGCGTAGCGCCGCTCAAGCCTATTACCATTCCAAAAATGGAGCTGAATGGTGCACTTCTAGCTGCTCGTCTGGTAGAAAAGGTAAAATCATCACTCAGATTGACAATTAATCGTTGTATTTACTGGTGCGATTCAACAATCGTGTTGAGTTGGATAAAGTCGAATAAAAATCATTTACTTAAACCTTATGTCTATAATCGGATTCAAGAAATTTTGGAAAGGTCTGAACCATCGGTATGGTTATACGTACCAACCAATTTAAACCCTGCTGACATTGGATCACGTGGTTCGAACCCTGCATTCTTAAAGTCTTGCTCCTTATGGTGGACCGGACCAACATTTTTGTCAGAAAAGGATTCATCATGGCCTGCCCAACCTACATACGCAAAGGAAACCGATTTGCCAGAATTTAAAATCCAGTGTACGTTTAGTACAACACAAAATGATTTTAGGACCCATATCTCAGATTTTATTAAGAGGTTTTCTAATTGGAACACATTGCAACGCATTATCGCGTATGTACAGCGTTTCATGCATAATTGTTTGCATCCGAATAATAAACGTAGTGGGTACTTAAAATTAGACGAACTTCACTCCTCATTCAACGCCTTATGTAGGTTTTCCCAACGCGAAACCTTTCCTGAGGAATACAGACTTTTAAAACTTAATAATAATTTGCCTGTGAAAAATCAACTTAATAAATTAAATCCCTTTTATAATACTTCAGATGCTCTGCTGAGAGTAGGAGGTCGATTATCAAATTCATTTTACCATTTTGACACGAAACACCCAATACTGCTACACTCAACACATCACGTCACAGTCCTTCTTTTTAGGTATTACCATATTTTACTCATGCATGCTGGACCGCAACTTCTTATGGCAACTGCTCGCCATAAAATTTGGGTCATTGGTGGCAGAAATTTAGCTAGAAAAACTGTACATAAGTGTGTCAAATGTTGTCGTTTTTCGGGTAAAATTAGACAGCCAATAATGGGTGATCTCCCTGAACCACGGCTTCATGCTGAGTATACGTTTTTCAATACAGCTGTCGATTACGCCGGTCCGGTAATGATATTGAACCGAAAAGGCAGGGGTGGCAATTTAATTAAAGCTTATTTATGCATCTTTGTCTGCTTGGCCGTAAAGGCTGTTCACATTGAGCTTGTGACTGATCTGAGCAGTGAAACCTTTTTAGCTGCACTACACCGATTCACAGCCCGCAGAGGAAAGCCTGCTAACATATATTCAGACAATGGCAGATGCTTTGTCGGAGCGTGCACGGAATTATCTCGATTCCTAAAACAAAATTCAAACAACATTAGTTCTGAAGCGTCCAAAATATCAATAAAGTTTCATTTTTCTCCAGCGTATAGTCCGCATTTTAATGGTTTGGCTGAGAGTGCAGTGAGATCAGTGAAGTATCACTTAAAGCGAATTGTTTCCTCAACTAACTTAACTTACGAGGAGCTAAACACGGTCTTAGCACAGGTTGAGGCAATTTTAAATTCCAGACCTCTTACGCCCCTATCGTCAGATCCGTCGGATCTTTCAGCCCTAACCCCGTCTCATTTTTTAATCGGACGAACGAACACTTTGCTTCCATCTCCTCAGGGTACAGAAACAGCTGCTATCCACACGTTGTCGCGTTATATGCGAACCCAGCGACTTAAAGCTCACTTTTGGACCCGATTTTACAACGAATACGTTTCAGAACTCCAAAAACGCCAGAAATGGACCAAAGATGGAGGACAACTTACTTTGGGAGAAATGGTGCTCGTTAAGGACGACCGGCTGCCTCCTAATCAATGGTTACTAGGACGAGTAACACAACTCTACCCCGGCCATGACGGTGTGACCCGTGTGGCTGACGTACTCACCGCGTCTGGAACTCTCCGGCGCGCCTTCAATCGCCTATGCCCACTGCCAGTGGAAGACCAGAACGTTGTTCCTGGGGGGGCAACATGTTAACGCCCAGCGTATGTGTGCTATGCAAGCACAGGCACACACACACTCACATGCGTCATCAACCAGCCAGCGCGGACGGGACCGCGCCCCACTCTCAATTCTACATCTACCGAACGCATACGTTATTTTCATGTAACAATTTAATTGAGTAAAGGGAGTCAAAATTCAGGAATTTCTTCATTATTTCTCACCTCCGTCCACCGCCTGAACTACTACTCGCTCCTGTTTCATCAGGTATGTTCTACCCGCTTATTTTTATCATGCTTTTAGGTAATAATTAATTGTTCTAAAGCAATTATAATTGTCGATTGTTGCGTATTAAGTCTTGTATTGTATTTTATTTAATGTGAAACGTACTTACTCCTAGTATTTGAATGAATCTAGAAGTATTTAATTATTAATATTGTAAGGGTTAGACTTACGTAACAGTTTGCATTTGGAATTTGATTTTGCATGCTTATCATCCATTCCGTAGCGAACATAGCGTAGTAAAACCACCGAATCGTAATTAGGGCCATCTATTTTTCTCTGTACTAAATGCAACACAGCATCTAATATAATTTTAGGACGATATTACCACCCTACCTTTAGTTACATAATTTATATGCACGGTATTCATCGATATTAAATTAGAAAAGATATTGTGTAGTTAGTATTAGTACCGCTTTTGCTTTAATCTTGTGCTAATCGTGTTAAAATGGAGACTCACCCTATTAAATATTTTATGCTTAATAAAAATGAATTAACCTATGAGGTACTTATTCGAGGCGATGAACCGGCACCGAACGTGTTAGGCTTGCGTAAACAAATCGCCAAATTGGTGTTGCTAGTGCCAAATGAAGATATTCTCGATTCTGGTGTTGAAGCAAAGGAAGATTGCGAGGGCGTTCGTGCTTCTTTGACTGACCTTGCATTAAAAATCAGCACGTTAGAGGAAAAATATGACACTAATCTTTTCCAACGTACAGGTGCATTACATAATCATCTTTTTCATCGGTTGAGGAGAATTGACACTTCCGATTCTACCCTTGCTTCGGTTATTAAAGCCGTACAAAAAGAATTTAACACCCTGTCTAAAAAATTCAATCTTATTAAAAATAATCAACCTGCGCAATATGCCCCATCCGACTATAATAACGGTGCTCAGTCATCTTCTTCACTAGATGGGCCACCTACTATTTCGGTACATTGTGATCACACACAGGCTAGCGATTTTAAAATTAAGTACGATGGTAAAAGTTGCGTGCACGCATTTGTACAGAGGATGAACGAGTATAAAACGGCAAGGAATCTACCCTCAGGAAAACTGTTAATGTATGCTTCGGAAATATTTACGGGTAATGCACTGCACTGGTACCGTGGTGTACGCGACACCGTCACAGGCTGGGATGATTTAATCGAACAACTAGTCTCGGACTTTAGTCCTTTCGATTACGATTATAAATTAATGTCGGAAATCCGTAGCAGAACACAGGGCGAACAGGAAAATATTACCGTTTATCTGGCAATCATGTCCGAATTGTTTTCGCGGTTAACAAAGCCAGTTGCTGAGCAAGATAAATTAGATATTTTATTGCATAACATACGACCTTGTTATTCTACAGTATTGGCATCATACATTACCGGTATAGATTCAATTGCGACACTCCGCAAACTTTGCCTAAATTATGAAAAAATTCAGTGCCTTTCTTCCCAGTTTCGTGAACCACCTAGGTCCACAAATAGTACTCTAGCGCCGGACTTAGCCTACACTAGGTCCGAGCCAAGAACGCAATATTTTAAAAATAATTACTCTCCTGTCGACCGTAAAGGGTTCTACAACTCTTATAATCGCGATTATAGACCCCATGTTAATAATATGGCAGCAACGGCAGCCATTGAGCGGAAGCCGAGCAGCTCAGCTGGAAAGGATAAGTTTTGCCCACGCTGTCGCAGTAATGATCACTCGCTGGGTGATTGTAAACAAGATCGTTTCCCGATTTGCTTTAAATGCGGTCTTAAAGACTACACATATCCGAACTGTCCTAAGTGTCAACCTACGCAGCACTCAAAAAACTAATTACAGAAGGTTGTTGCAACAGAAATAATAATATAACAATGGGAAAATACGACCCTCAAGGTTGGCAAGATTGGTTAAATACCATTAAAGTTTATTTCTCGAGCTACTCTATTGCAACAATCTTCGATAAAAAACCTATGGGAGACATCAGGCCCTACGTGACCATAAATGTAGGAAATCTACCCCTGTGTGGGCTTTTAGATTCCGGTTCCTGTGCTACGATATTGGGAAATAATTCGCACCTCAACTTAATCGCATCCACAGGCCTCACACCCTGTGATGGCAGCGATTCTAATCTATTTATAACTGCCAGTGGTCACAAGATGGAAACTGAGGGTTATATTAATCTTCCTGTTACCTTCGAGAATCAATTCCATATTTTAAAAGCCTATATTATACCCACAGTCACATCAGATCTGATTCTAGGAGTTGACTTTTGGAAAAAAAATTCAATTGTTCCCTAAGTTCTGTAATACTGTTTCCCTGTCATCAACTGACAGGCACATTTCGACTGTTGAAAGCGATACTGTTATGCTACACACATTAAATGAACTTAGTGATTCTGAGCGAGATACTGCAAACGATATGATTAAGCAATTCGAGTCTATATCAACTGAGGTAGCGGGGCTGGGCCGTACCCACTTGGTAAAGCATCATATTGACACCGGAGACTCACCGCCAATTCGACAGCGTTACTATAGATTACCACCAGAAAAAACGCGTATTATTTGCGAAGAACTGGACGAGATGATTAAACTGAATGTTGTTGAACCGTGTGAGAGTCCGTGGTCATCGCCTATCTTGCTCACTCCAAAGAAAGATGGGAAGTTACGATTCTGCTTAGACAGTCGGAAACTCAACTCTATTACTCGCAAGGATGCTTATAAGCTACCGTATGTTTCAGAAATTCTAGATAATCTTAAAAATGCGAAGTACTTGAGCAGTATAGACCTATCTAAGGCCTTCTGGCAAATCCCAATTGCAGACGAGGACCGAGATAAAACAGCATTTTATGTAAATTCTCGGGGTACGTACAGATTTGTTACTATGGCTTTCGGATTAACTAATGCCCCAGCTACACAACAAAGGCTCGTAGACCAGTTATTTTATGGTCCGGAATTCGAAAACTCAGCATTCGTATTTTTAGATGACATCATATTGGTATCCTCCAACTTTCAAGATCATATAGCCCTACTGCAGAAGGTGTTTAAAAAACTACAGTCTGCCAATTTAACAATTAATTTAGAAAAGTCTCTATTCTTCCGAAACGAATTAAAATACTTGGGATACGTAGTCAACTCTAAGGGACTTCATGTGGATCCGGGCAAAGTCGAGGCTATTCTCAATTTCCCAACTCCAACGAACAAAAAAGAGGTAAAACGATTCTTAGGCACTGCATCTTGGTACAGAAGGTTTGTACCAAACTTTAGTTCGATTGCAGGGCCATTAAATAAATTAACTTCTACTAATAAGAAAGCTCCCCCCTTTGTTTGGACAAAGGAAGCGGACGAAGCTTTCAGTCAATTAAAGGAGTGCCTTATATCTGCCCCAATATTATCTTGTCCCGACTACGATAAGCCTTTTGAAGTTCACACTGATGCGAGTGACTACGGCGTTGGAGCCTTGCTCACTCAAACATTAGACGGTGTGGAACGGCCAATAGCATATATGAGCAAATCACTTTCTAACGCTGCAAGGAACTATAGTATTACCGAGAGAGAAGCGCTGGCTGTTCTCGAGGCGATTGAGCATTGGAGGTGTTACCTGGACAATGGAAGAAAATTCACCATCCTTACAGACCATTCTGCACTTAAATGGTTTTTAAATCTGAGCAATCCTACAGGTCGCCTTGCCCGTTGGGGTGTACGGTTATCAGCCTTTAACTTCGAAATAAAGCATCGCCGGGGTTCGGACAACGTTATTCCCGATGCGCTGTCACGCTCGTGTCCTATTTCAGCAATTGACCATAGCACCACCGGCCTTCAATCAACTGATCAGTGGTACCTGAACATTTATAACGGTTGTCAAACTTCTCCTACGTCATTCCCTAATTATATAGTGAAAAATCAAAAACTTTTTAGGCTAATGAAGAGCAAGTGTTCCTTGCGTGAGGAGTTTGATTGGAAAGAGGTAGTTGCGGCTGAATTTAGACAACTTACTATTGAGGAAAATCACTCGCAACCAAATGCTGGCCACTTAGGCGTTTTCAAAACTTACAAGCGTCTAGCGTTGAGATATTATTGGCCAGGGATGCATGCTGACACTGTGAACTTTGTTACCTCTTGTGACACTTGTATTGCTCACAAACACCAGAATCATGCTCCTCTAGGAGAAATGGGTCGCCCTAAGGTATGTTCTAGGCCATTCCAAGCTATAAGTATTGATTTAGTCGGACCCCTGCCAGTATCTAAAAAACAAAACGCGTTTTTGTTTGTAGTAACCTGTTGTTTTAGTAAATATTGCCTATTCTTTCCCATTAGACGAGCCACTGCAGAGATTGTTACTAAACTTTTAGAGGAAAATGTATTCTTGGTGCACGGCGTTCCTGCAACTGTAATTCTCGATAACGGGAAACAATTTGTTAGCACCACATTTAAGAGCATGCTTAGTAAATATAACGTACCCAACGTGCATTATACCCCTAAATATTCCGCGCATATCAACAACGTCGAAAGATTCAATAAGGTTATTATCACTTCAGTTTCAACATTTATAGACAACGACCATCGTACCTGGGATCAGCTGATACCTCAGATCCAATTTGCAATTAACAACTCAGTCAGCGAGGTGACGGGTTATACTCCTTCATTCCTTGTGCACGGCCGAGAACTAGTTGTGTGTGGTTCGCATTACCTAGACTCAGAGTGTGATAGTGTCATCTATCAACCTCGAGATGCATATGCTGAAAATCTAGGTGCTCTTTCTGGCATATTTGATAAGGTACAAGCTTCGATACTACATGCCCATTCTAGAAACTGCCACTATTATAATCTACGACGGAAGCCAGCAGAATTTAATGTCGGAGAGTTCGTTTGGAAGAGGACTTTTTACCAAAGTGATAAAGATAAACGCAAGAAATTAGCACCTAAATTTGTGAAATGCAAGATCATAGGTAAAAAGTCCCCACTCGTATACGAGTTAAGCGATGAGTCAGGTCGCTCTATTGGTTACTGGCATATAAAAGATTTCAAGTTAACGAATTATTCAGAATAGATAGACGGATTTCCGTTGCAGACGCAAATCCTTCCGTTTGCCGCGGAGTACTGTAACGTCGCACTCTAAAGTGTACACGTTACTATAGCTGTTTATTTTATTAGTATACAGAACCGCGCTAATAATGCCGGACGCTAATGGTTTCGTCTACCGCGCGCTGATATACGCGCGGGCTCCTAAACCCCGACGATGCGCGAGCGCCGCCGGGGATACGGCATTCGGTTTTCCCTCGCCACAGACCGCCCGCTGCTATCGAACGCGGAGCGTGTGTCGCTGCTAATAAAAAATACCGTTAGATCTAACATGTAGCCGGTTGCACCGTCTACAATTTTAATTATTTAAGTGCCTGGTTATTCCCGCTGGGGTGAGTTCTCATTTATTATGCTTATTTGTAAATTGGAGCTGTGCTAGTATTATATTAAATCTTATAGAGTAATCTAGCTGCCAGTTGAGCTTGCTTTTGCGCTTGTAGCGAATTAGAACACTGGACCCTGACTAGGTTTTCACTAAATAAGGCTTCCCGCGCTTAAGCTTACTTCTGGGCCTTCCAGGATCAATTTTACCACAAGGCAAGACGGCGCAGACGGCGTGCCGGTGCCGGCCATTTCCACCGCTGCTGTGGTTGCTTCTACGGCCTGAGACCGCCTTGCCGAGGATGCCTGGCTGGATGGAAGCCCCTCGTTGCCGACCTCTTGTCAGGCCAGTGTTATTTTAATCAGTGCGCGCTTACTCAATCTACCGGTGCTATTGGAACGGACATTATATAGTTATTGTGTTAACTTTTGGTTTCATTGACCCGCGACCCTACTTATGTAGCCGAATAACCCTAAGGTAATTCCTAGCGTTACAGCACTTATCTCAAAGAGAATGGTATAATACACCAAACCACTGTCCCTTATAATCCTGCTCAAAATGCTACAGCTGAAAGGGCTTTTAAAACAATTTTTGACAAAACGAGAGCTATGCTGCAGGAATCCGGCCTTTGCAATCGCTACTGGGGAGAGGCTGTTATGACAGCCATTTATCTCAAAAACATATCTCCTACCAGAGCGCTGTCAGGCGGAATTCCCGAAAGCGTGTGGACTGGATCTCCTATAGATGTCAGCCATTTACGTGTCTTCGGGTGTACTGCTTATGCACATGTTCCTAGTCAAAAACGTCAAAAACTTGATGCCAGAGCAAATGCTCTCATCTTTGTTGGTTATGGTGAAACATTTAAAGGATACCGGTTAATTGATCCCTCTAATCCTCATAAAATAATTAAATCGAGATCTGTCGTTTTTATTGAGGATAATTTTATAGGAAAACATGACAGTTGTAAAAAGATTTGTAGAGACATATTTTGTAATTGGTATATTGACAAAGACAATTTTAATATTGACTCAAATTTTAATAAAGATTTAAATATTAATGAAAATGAGCAAAATGATGAAAAAGATGAATCAACTGAGAGCTCACACACACTTACTCAAATTTCAGATACTGAGGCACCGACGCCGCCGGCGTGGTCGCCGCTATCTGAAAACTACTGTACGGGCGATGAAGGTGCAAGTGACAGTCCCGGTGATGAAGCTTGTGTCCAGAAGGGCGCCGTGTCTTCTCTGCTGGAGTCATCACTTGATAGCTGTGACGAAGGTGATGAAGCTGGTGCTCCGATGGGTGCCGTGTCTTCTCTGCCGGAGTCTCCACCAAATGAGCCGACGTTGCCGGCTAAACCCGACACGTCTCGTTCACGTCCCGTGCGTAAAACTCGAGGTAATGTGCCTGACCATCTCAAAGATTATCATTTATCTATGATAGCGGAAGGGTGTTCGCCAGACGAGCCTACTTCATACCGAGAAGCCATACTGTCTCCTGAAAAGGACGAATGGCATAGGGCAATGCAAAGTGAGTATAACTCTTTAATTAGAAACAATGTGTGGACCTTGGTAGATAGGCCTCCAGATGAAAATATCGTAAAATGCAAATGGATTTATAAGAAAAAATTTGACACATCAGGTAAACTTTCAAAATATAAAGCAAGATTGGTTGCCCGTGGCTTCAGTCAAGTTGAGGGACTTGACTACACGGACACGTTCGCACCTGTTGTGAGGCATAGCACATTGAGAATATTATTTTCCATAGCTACAGAATTAGAACTAGATATAGACCATATTGATGTAGCCACTGCATTTTTAAATGGCGAATTAAATGAAAAAATATATATGGAGCAGCCTTCTGGCTTTAAGAACTGTGATAAGGTTTGCTTGCTTAATAAGAGCTTATACGGCCTTAAGCAGGCAAGCCGCATGTGGAATATTAAAATACATTATTTTCTGGCGCAAAATAATTTTATTCAGAGCAAATGTGAGCCATGTATTTACACCAAGAAAACCAAGACTGAATATATTATTATTGCACTATATCGATACCGTAGCTCACAATCGTACTAATTACATTTATTTTGCCAATGAAATTGCAACTTTATGATTTGTGCACAACAGTCCTAATTACGCCTCGTTTTTCCCCGTAATTAGTACGACTGTGAACTAGGGTATCGATATGTAGATGATTTTTATATATTTCACAATAATTGTTTAAATAATGTTTTACAACTTTTACAAAATTATTTCGAAGTCCGATATTTGGGCAAATTAAATAATTGTTTAGGTATGAATGTACATAGACAGAAAGGCATCACAACTTTAGATCAAACAGGATACATAAAACGTTTACTGGTCAAATATGGTATGTCGGATTGTAAATTTGTTTCTACACCTTTACCAGTTAATTGTAAACTACAAAAGTCTACTCAGAAATGTTTAGATGACGATGTTTATCGGTACAGACAATTACTAGGAAGCCTAATGTACTTATCCGTCTGTACTAGACCGGACATATCATATGCATGTAGTATATTAAGTATGTATAACACATGTTTCAATGAGGATCATTGGCGCATGGCGAAGCGTGTGCTACGTTATTTAGCTGGTACAATAAATTATGGTCTTTGTTTTACAAAGAGCAATACCTTTGATCTTACCGCATACGCAGACGCTGATTGGGCTAATGATTTATCAGACCGCAAGTCCTATACTGGCTTTGTGATTAAGTTAGGCTCTAATGTCATTAATTGGGAGTCCAGAAAACAACGTTGTATCTCACTTTCAAGTTGTGAATCAGAGTATGTAGCTCTTGGAGATTGTTGTAAGGACATTTGCTTTGTACGAAGTTTCTTATCAGAAATTATCGACAAAACTTTTAATGTTGTCATTTATAATGATTCCCAAAGTGCTCAGAAGTTACTTCTAGTCAAAGAGCACTCCCATAGAAGAACTAAGCACATAGACCTAAGGTATCATTTTATTAAAGATCTTGTTCAAAATGAACACTTAAGTATTAGGTACTTGCAAACTGACAAAATGGTAGCAGATGTTTTAACTAAACCTTTATGTACTGAGAAACATTCCAAATTTATAGAAGGACTGAATGTTAGAGAGTTGAAATTTAAATAATTCAAGTTGTTTTGTTTTATATAATATAATATTACTTTCTGTCACATGTTCTTGCTGCATTTATTATTGTGTCTAATATGTGTGCTTGTGTAGACTTAAGTTTGCAGCATGTTATGTTAATATTGATGAGTGTACTCATGTGTAGAGCCATGATCATAGTCTCTTATCGTATGTAAAGTGTAAGGAGGAGTATTGGAGATTGTGTGTTGTACCCTTTTCATTACGTTTATACAGGCAACATTCTTATTGTCTGTGGCACGACGCTGTCTGTATCCGTCTCTTCTTGTCTATTGCTCTCTTACCAAATGGCTCTGCAAATATGTGCCTGCTTATTGAATTTAAGTAATTAATCGTTATTTTACCTTTGCTAAACCTGCAATGTAACATGACCGATATGTGTTCTAATTATATTTAATTAAAATACATTTATTGGTTGAACAATCTTCATATTTTATTTCGACATCAATCAACTCTTCTTTTGCTGAAATCTGTCGCGAAGCCCTGCCCACGTGTCTGCTCAATAAATACGACATCGCCCGTTCTCGTATATAAGTGTCACTATGACGACCGCTCTCTTTAACTAGTTAGTTGGATATAAACTCTGAAACTACGTAATGGATTTTGATGCAGTTTTCGCTCAAGTGTAGAGAGCGGTTATTACGTATTCGTAATAGTTTTAATATAGAAATTGCGTCTTTATTATAAGTCTACATATTGAATTGAGGGCATAGCACGAGGCGCCTCGCCGGTTCAGTAATGAACAAACTCATAGAAGGTTCGAACTCGAATATCTCCGAAAGTACAGCGATCCGGGTCTGACCCTTATAGTAACTTTTTTTTGTCTTGAAAATACCTATCCAATGACACCACTTTCAACTCTATTGGTCCGGGTACCAAAATGCCCATTGTCCTTTGACCAACTTCTGCTGTTCAGATTTTTTTCTTTCCATACAATGAAATAATCCTTACATGAAACAGAGCCGACCCGCGTCAAAAAAAAAATTGACCAACTTTATATTTTTTTAAGAACAACTCACGCTTGACCAAAAATTTTAATGAGCCAAATTTGTTTACATAAAAAAACACCTAATGTCTCCTTGGACACTTTTCCTCTATCTCCTTTAGATTCGGATTTCCCCATACTGTCCCATTTAAATAAAACACTCTGTATAAGCGAGGTTCCATCGTTATTTAAATATATGGAGACTATGAGATCGCTTATAATAGGACAACTAACGAAACAGTTTTTTTTAAAGAAATGGTTTTATAAACATTGACAGACTTTATAGTTTACAACTCTACAATCTTTTTAATAATCGAATTGTATCATTGCAAATCAAACAGCGATCAAATGTATTAAAAGAAAAAAGAAAACATCTTTATTCAGAGTAAAAACGAAACCAATCACAATCTCTTACATTCGAAAAAACTATCATCAAACTTATCCACTTTACTCTGTCCTTCCTGCAGGACAGCCGGCCACTGTAGCGGGCCCCAGTCCTAGCTGAAGGACGTCAGTCGCCGGTCTGCGTGGCGCGGGTGGTGAGGTGCGCGCGCCGCCGCCTTCGCTACGTGGCCGCCGGGCGCGCGCCGGCGTCGTCGCGATGCTTACTTATGTACACCTGACGACAAAACAATACGTAAACACGCTGACAACACCTGCATCGGTTTTACAGTAGTACCTGCGCAGGAAGCATTTTTTTGAATAGTTATTTGTGCAACAAGAGAGCAAAGTTTGTTTTTGCTGCGAGTGCTGATTTTGAGTCCTGAGGAAGCGAAAGATTCTAAAATTGAATCATGAGCGTAGCGAGTGATTCTAAGTTTAAATCTTGAGCGCAGCGGAGGACTCAAAAGCACGAGATGCAAATACTTTGCTCTCGAGTAACACATACAACTTTTCACCTAAGCAGTGAGAACATATTCACATTAAAAAACATATCATAGTATCACGTACACTAGACAGCAAAAGTCCATGGTCAATTCAGAAACAGTTTCGCTTGTCCGCCGAATCCTACGCCATCTATGAGCACAACGTGTAGTATTATTATAGATGTAAATGTAAGCCTCAAAAGTTAAGCGAGATTTCACTAGATGGCGTTGTTAGCTGATTTTTAATGAAATAAAAATTGTTTTCGTCCGCGTCTTCGAAATTTCTATTTACTTGGATAACCACCACCTACTATTTTTGTATATTTATCGAGTCAACTTTAACGCATTCCCGATTTTTTGTTTTTAACAACACACCTTCGTGGAGGTATTATTAAATTTTCTTCTTCTTGTTAGTGTTTTGCACTAAGAGCGAACTCCAAACATCGAATAAATTACAAAAACATAATTTGGCTGGACGCGGCCGCGGGTTTGAACCCGAATTCTCAGGTCGACTTTAAACTGCAGTCTATTTGCCACTGGGCCATTTGCCATTTGGATGGTAGATTGAAATTAATCATCAGTTTGTTTTTTTATACCTACAGATATCCATTACGACTACGTTTAGTATAATAATTCAAGAAGGTAGATAGATGACATATAACTACCGTAATCTTTTTTATTACACTCACTTCGTATTCATTCGTTAGCCGTTTACCAATTGATTCCTTTCTTTACTAATATAGCAATGAGTTATCGATTGATCTTTAAAAGATCACAGTTAATTGCTATTTAATATAATGTATAAACGTAAGTAGTTTTTACATGTTTTGTAATATTAATGATACTTAATCTAATTACCTACTCGTATCTTACATTGTTGTTATTATGTAATACTGTTGTTACAGCGAAAAAACGGTTGTTTTATGGGCACAAAAGGAAGGATCTAGTAGATCAGGTCTCAATCATACCATTATTCAGCGTGCAGCTATGGTGAATGGTGATGACCTACGAAGAAAGTTGCTTATAACCGATAAGCCACTTCCACGCAAGTGAAGAGTTGAAGACACAGTTCGCCGTTGCTAACAGATGCACAGAAAACGGCACGGTTGTAATTTACCCTATAGAATTTAAATGATGGTGAAGTGTTTTAAATCCAGTGAACACGGCCGTTTAAGTTTATGATATCGTAATAATACGTATGATAATGTTCGCGTAGTTCCTAACATGGAGAAGGTGAAGAAGCCGACCAAACAGTGCAGTGCAGTTTACATTTAGATTTATACATTATGTTTTAGGAAAAGGCCGGGTTATGCTAGACAAATTAAAAACAAAAACATTGCTTAGTAGGTATGATGTTTGCATTTTTTTTATCGCTTTACTATTCGAAATGTGATTGTGAGTTATTATTACTTATTATTAACTATATAATCATAAGTTCTAACTAGTGTAAGTAACCGTGAAAGTCCGAATAATATTATTATCATTATTAAAAAATCAATAACAGTTTTCATTATTTGAACGCTCACATAGGTATAGATATATATATGTATAAGTATGTCAATTAACATCTAAATCCGTTCGATTGATTTGAATGTTAGATAACCCGGCCTTAAGTTAATACTTAATTGTTAATGTTATATTTATTGGGGGTATAGCTTCAATCTTTTTCCAATTTTCGGAAATGAAACTTAAGCTATCACCTTAATTAAATGTTAGAAAAGTTGCTAAGTAACTATTACTAACTTCTATTAAAAAACTGCGTTAGCAGTACTGTAGTTAACGAAATAAACACAATAAAAACAAAAAAAGCTGTCTTAATTATTTAAGTTATTAATATTTTATTTCATTAAACGATTTTTATTTATATCTAAAAAACTTCCATCTAGAAATACAAAACTATAAAAAAGCAAAAACATAACTTATTCTACCATTAACAGGGAATCGATCTTCGATCGATCTTGGCTGCCGAGTTTATAGCACATGTCTCAATCCACTGGGCTGTCGCATCATTTTAATTACTAGTGGAAATATAGCATTCACATATCAGTTGTATCACACTTAAATAAAGCTATTGTAAATTGGTATTTGCTAATAATTAGTATAATTACACTATTAGGAGAATACTTCTGGTGATAATAGGTGTAAATTTATAGTAAATTGGCTTATGTTCCGCGATGTTCAAATACCATCGCCAAGAACGCCATCTAGTTTATTTATTGCACACAACGTGCAACTATGTGAGTTGAAGACGTCAAACCATTCAAGCGAAACTAGGCCGTAAGGTGTCCATGCATTATTGCAGCCGATAGATCACAACCAGGTACAGGCAGGTACCTATTCGTCTCAAAATTATTCATGAAGAAAACTTAATTAGGCGCTCGTTACGGCTTGTTTTAACTCCTCATCGCCGGCCGCGCCGTTAGTCAATACTAGAAAGGCGAGACGAGGAGCGAGGAACCAAAGGATATTTCAGTATCTATACGAGTGTCGCGTGACACTAACACATCACTAAAAACTAACCGTATTATTGTTAAAATTCACAGATTTTACTAATATCTTAGAGATATTTTTGAAATATTTATCATTATCACAAAGGGCACACATTAGCATTTACGTGTATATCGCGTGCACACCAAAAACTAGCCGTACTGTTGTTAAAATACTGCCTTCGTCACTGACTTCACTATATTTGCTAGTTAGATAGAGAATGGATTTATCCTAGTAGTATTTATATTTAAAACCAATATCAATAACGCAAGAATGAAGAATACCTAATAAAATTTGAAACAAAATAACAGCGCGCAATTTTTTAAAAGGGGTCGGGGGCGCCGCGCTTGCGTTCGGAAACTGCATCTGTGGTATACATTCATAAAATGTAAAATTGTTTAAACTAGAATTATTAATTAGCTAGCGTAATAAAATTCATGTGTTCCTATTTATTATGAAAACGGAGTTTATTCTGAGATCTTTTATTTAAATATTCTTCAATTGAAAATTACTTTGAATAATTATTTTGGTAATTTAAACTTGTTAATTTTATAGTTTTCGAACGTGTTACTTGTTTCGGGCTTTTTGGGGGTCTACTTTGAAATTCGATGGTCGAACTATGGATCGACCTATGTCTGCCATTTTCTTTTTTCGTAAGGGAATGAAAGGGACAGCGCTTATAAAGTTCAAATATTCTGAACTTGTAATAGACCCCATACGACGAAATGTCAGTGCTCGGCATCAAAATTAAAAAGCTACTTTGTCTCACGGAGTGAGCAAAAACGCATTTTGCACACTGTTTTCACGCAGCAAAATATGCTTGTTCGAGCTGCTGAGGTGAAAAATATATTAACCAATCATAAGGCAGCGCGTTTGCGCGGGTAAAATCTTCAACGCCCATTGGCCAAAATTTTGCGCGCTACGCCGGCAGCCCGCCATTTTGTCTGGCGCCATGAGCGGGTAGCACCAGTTCACCTGTCATTGCATATTGTACCTTACGCATAGTGCAACAAGGTCTTTATTGAAATGGTCATACGTTCGATTTCATTCGGTACTTGTCAGCACTCTTCGGCGTGGACGAAGATTGCCGATGTAACTTATATTTGTGGTACACTGTACCTAAAGAGTATTATAATGAAAACTATTTAAATTGGCAAAGCGAAAAGAAAAATGTTCACATTCATTACATTGTTAAAAAAACTTGAAGAACAAAAACACGATTTGATTAAATATATTCGATACAAAAAACCGAACAAGTGCGAGTCGGACTCGCCCACTAAGGGTTCGGTACTTAATTACAAATGTATAGTTTACAGATGTTTCCCTGTACTTGAAGATTGCCAATTTACATAGTTCTAGGTCAACGGAAAATACGGGATCCCCTTCATTGGCATAATTTTTTTTAGACTAATATAGTTTCGCATAATTGATTTGGCATAATTTCTATTGGCATAATAATACTGTCGCATAATAATACTTTGGCCTACTACTTTGTTTGGCATACTACGCTAATAGCATAATTTCAGTTGAACTAATCTGTATTGGCCGAATACATATTACGCATACTATTGTTTGGGCTAATAATTATTTGGTATATCTGTCATTAATCATTATCCATAATTTCTTATCCATAATTTCAGTTTTCTAAATGACTAAAACTCAATTCCGTTGTTACAATGCATTTATACTTTTCGTGGACGCGGATTATTGGGTCGTGCATTATCAGGGCGGATAAAAATGGCTTGTCATAAGCGAACTCTGTCTTAGGTCGGTTAGGTTAGGGTTCACTTGTGTTCCTCAGACCAGAATTAGACACCCCGCCCAGCGGGGTGGCGTCGACTCGCTGGAGATTATTAGTCCGCACAGATGACCGTCCCAATGTACATGGATTATCAGGCTGTACATTATAGGGCCGTGCATTATGCTTTCATTGCTTTGTGTAATGCATGATTTTATTTTTTAGGACACAATTTTTATGCGTTTTGTAATGATGCCAAGTAATTATTATGTCTTTTTGTATTTATGCTATCTGATGTTAGTCTTTGTGATGATTATGCTATTTTCGTTTATTCTTTTTAATTTTATGCCTAAAAATTTATGCCATAACATGATTAGGCTTAACGCTAATTCGGCTATAAAAAAATATGCGTTATTATATTATTCCAAATGATTTTATGCGATCCAATAGAGAACCGGAAAATACCCTATAATTTTTGGTTCCCTTGAAAGTATCGACATATATCACCGTATCGTTTTTTTACGTTAACTTAGAAGTTTGATTTTTTCCACAGCCTCAAGGGACTGTAGACCTGAGTATATGATTTTAATTTCAACTCGATAGCTCCATGCGTTCCCGAGCTCAAGGGTCTTGACAGACTGACAGACGGACAAAAAAATGATAAGGGTTCCGTTATTTCCTTTCTAGGTACAGAACCCTAAAAAATATGAAGTTTACGTTTTCCGATTCAAAATTATTATACCTGTAGCCGTGTCTCCTTACAAAATTTACGTTTTTCTGTACATAACCTTTCCTTTCCGCCCCAACGGCCATCGGTTCTACGTGCTATGTGCCCCGCGCACTGCCACTTAAGTTTAGCGATTCGGAGGGCCATATCGGTTCCCTAGGTTCTGCTGCGGATAGCCTCATTTCTGAAGGTTCTCGAGTGGCGACCACGTACCGGAAGGCGCAGAGTGGGTAGACCCCAGGTGCGGGCGCAGGACAAGACACTGTGGCACTCTTTGGAGGAGGCCTTTGTCCAGCAGTGGATGTCTTTCGGCTGATATGATGACGTACATAAGGCCCGGTCGCCGCACAGTGCTTCTCGTACAGTCCGGTGTAAAGACACGGCGGCGGCTTTGCTAGTCATTTACTTCATTGAATGTTGTAGAGAAAAGAACAGGCATGATGCCTCATGTTCAAATTGATACAGTGATGCTAAATGGATAGTAAACTATCAAATTATCGTAATAAAGTTTAAATCTACACTAATATTATAAAGAGGAAATATTTGATTGTTTGTTTGTATTGAATAGGCTCCGAAACTACTGGACCGATTTGTAAAATTCTTTTACCATTAGAAGCCGACATTATCCCTGATGAACATAGGCTACTTTTTACCGCGGGAAAATGCTTCATTCCTGCGGTAGAACGGGTAATCCGTGCGAAGCCGGGCCGGGCTGCTAGTTATAAAATATAGTTAAAATCAGGGATCGTTACCGGTACTCTTACTACCGGTTTTAAATAAGGTATAACCGGTTATAATTGCATTTCGGTGTTTATATCACTAAAGCTCTAATAAGCGGTATAATCAAAACTGGTATTCAAATGTAATAGCGGTTTCGACAATTGACAGCATTACCTCTATTTGATACTTTACCAATAAAGCCATTACCGGTAATACCTGTCAGTGTCCAAACAAGCAAGTTTTCTAATTTTGAATTAAGACAATCACCGAAAAGAGTACCATTCTGTCATATGATCGGTTTGTCCTTTTCATTTTGATCGTGACGTCATTGACGTGTCATTAGATCTTTCATCTATTATTTTATGGTTCTGCTTCACAATACATTATAATATACAAGATTTTCATGTGGTTTTCTCGTGAATATTATATTACCAATTTGTGGATAAACGGAATGCTTTATTTTTCTTTTTTTGCTTTCATATTTAGTTTAGACAAAAGTAGTTTAAAAAAAAAGAGTCCGCCCATACTCCGCCCACGTACTCCTAAAATCGAAATTTTAGTTTTAGTTCGTATAATACTGTCCCTGTCGTTTTCTTGTTAAACCTACTCATCTTTGAGAGCTGCCGAACAGTATTGTACTTCGAATTTTGGACTTTGTTGTGATTCCCATTTGTTATATGGAACAATGAGGCCATACTTAGGACAAATTATAATTTCTCTTTCGAAGTAGTTCTATAGGCTCAGGTTCGTTCAGGCCGTTTCCTAACAAAATAGCGAAAATCCAATCCGACGCCCTTCACAGGGTCATAAACCATCTTCAAACCAGATTTCTTCTAAATCTGTTTAGCGGCGTAGCCCTGAGAGAGTAATAGACGCTTGCCAACCGAAAGACAAAACATACTTTAATTTTTTTTCCGCATCCTTCAATTAAGCAGGTGGACTCATTTTGGCTATCGTCGATATCAAAATACCGGTAAGCTGCACTTTTTCTTTTCCGTCCGCGGCCCATTTTAGATGTTAGGTATTATATAAATACGAAACCTTTCTTTTTCGTGTGGCTCTTTGCTACTTTATTTTATTAAATTAAGTATTACAGAAAGGCGAATAAACAATTTGACAATTTTCAATTTGATATACATCGCAATTTATTTGTTCAGTACTAGCAGACATTTAAGTATTCGAAGGGGTATTTCCGCACTTGCGTCTATCCGAACTCAGAACGCGCGAAGTGTCAACGTGACGGATTATGCAAAGCTAAGCGAACTGGTTGTTATACTGTTGATAATTATCAAGAAGCGTAATTATCTTGATAATTTCGAACCCTGATAGTAACACTTACTTGAAGTACTCGCAGGGCTTCCTACAATCCCCGTATTTGAGGATCTCATGGGTGGCCAACAGGAGCCTCTCCCACTCTTCAGGAGGCGCGTTATGTGTGTCCAGTTGGCAGAGGGCTTCTAGGACCTCTTGCTCGCGAAGTCCCGCTGAAAAAGGATCATCAATATAAGTCTGCCCGACCATTCTTGTCACTGGAGATTAACTTAGAGCCCTCGCCCAGGGCGACTTTTTGCAGCGATGCTGTCGCACGTTTTGTAAACGCGCAACAGCATCGCAACCAACGCGCTTTAGTCGCATTTGCAACGCGCTACAGAAGCGATGCCAACGCGCTACAGCATCGCGACTGCATCGATGCAAACGCGCGACTGTGTCGGAGGAATTTACTGAATCGCGTTTGCATCGCGACAGTATCGCGTTTCCATCGCTACTGCATCGTGGTTACGTGGGCGAGGGCACAGAGCTAGCGACCGTATTGCGACTGTATCGATGCGAACGCGCGACAGTATCGCTACTGCATCGCTGCAAAAAGTCGCCGTGGGTGAGGGCCCTTAGAGACCCCCACTATCTCAGTATTATTGTGTGTATGCTCTTATCGAAGAATCATCCCCAATAATTCTCTAGTATCTTATAACTACAAACTTTTGCTAAACATGTGGTACAGTAGTACCGCAAATATAAGTTACAACGTTACAAAGCATTTTTTGAAAACATTTTAACCAATCATAAGGCACCGCGTTTGCGCGGTTAAAATCTTCAACGCCCATTGGCCGAAATTTTGCGCGCGACGCCGGCAGCTCCGGCGCCCGCCATTTTGTCTGGCGCCATGAGCGGGAAAGCTCGACTTCACCTGTCATTGCGTATTGTACCTTACGTATAGTGCAACAAGGTCCTTATTGAAATGGTCATACGTTCGATTACGTTCGGTACTTGTCAGCACTCGTCGGCGTGGGCGAAGATTGCTGATGTGACTTATATTTGTGGTACTACACCGCTAGAATGGTGAGGAAATGGAGAATGTTTAATGATATCGGAAGGTCTAAGAAATTAAATTAATATAACAGCAACTGCACAGTGCTAATTAGAAAGAACATGGTGGAATTATCAGTGACAGACGTGCTAGCTCAGACCTCGTATCGTGGTCGGCCTTATCACACGATAAGTGACAAGATAGAGCATCCGTCACGGCTGACACCGTTCGATAGAACGAGACGTCGCTACTTATCGCGTGATAAGGCCGACCATGATACGGGGGCTGGTATAATAGATAGTAAAATGATATGTGTATATACTTACATTTCATCATCCTCTTAGCGTCATTCCCGGTTGTGCCCTAAACGGACCCGGGGTCCGCTTTGACACCTAATCCCAAGATTTGGCATAGGCACTAGTTTTTACAAAAGCGACTGCCATCTGACCATCCAACCAGAGGGAAACTGGACCTTATTGGGATTAGACCGGTTTCCTGACGATGTTTTCCTTCACCGAAAAGCTGACGGTAAATATTCCGTATATAAGTTCCTAAAAACTCATTGGTACGAGCCGGGATTCGAACCTACGACCGCCGCTTGACAGCCGCATGGGTGAACCACTAGGCTACCTTAGCTTTTTTTGTGTGTATACTTACATTTAGTAATTAAAAATCCGTTTTCATCAGTCTCGTATGGTTTCATCTTGTCGCGACACAGCGCCGAGTTGTAGTCCCTGAAACATGTTATTAGGTTACAAGGGAACAAAATGCAATATTTCACGAGAGTAGAAATTCAAATGAAGTCCATTAAGTCCGCCATTTGTACTTATTGTCTGTGCCATTAAGAAAAAAAAATACACATGATGTAATAATAACTAAGAGTTTTTATTTCTGTGAAGATGTAAAAACATCACAGCGTGGAGAAATACATCTTCTTTGTAGTGGTTCAAGACTACAAATTACAATTGAATAGTCGTTATTGGCTGTACAATTAGAAAATGAGGGTAGACTCTCTCGTATCGCTTCGTTCGAAGTAAGGCGAAGAAAAGCCAAAAGCGGCTTTTCTTCACTCTTAATCTTTTAGAAAAGATCTTTTCTCAAACATGCAATGAAATATTGACGTTGTGTTCTTCATAATCATATATCGTTATCGCGGGAGCAAATAAGATTTGACAGTACTGAAAGATTATAAAAAACAGTCAAAAACAGAAATGACATTCGTATAGAGAAACGTTTATACCTACGACCTTAAAATGTATAATTATTTTATTGAATATCAATGCTATCTTACCTCCGTACTTGACTTGATTAGTACTTAAAGAGATTAAGGTAAACGTCCACTGTTTCGGCATGTTAAGCCTCTTACGAATTAGTATTTTTTTTAAGACAATACAGAACATGATATCGCATTGAATTTTTTTGTGTGATGAACATTGATATCTTGCCTATTATTTAATGCAAGAATTATATAGTATTAGTTTCAATAACTATTTTTTTATAATTTATTTGTAGACCTCGTATTTGAACCCCATTTCGTGATAAAATTTGGCTCTGCTCCTAAGTTTGTGAGTTCTTGGCCCCTGTTTCGGCATAAAGTTTTCGAGTGCCAGGTAGTAAGAGAAACATTTTGTTTGTGAACCCTCATTTGTTATTTGATATTGAACAAGATTATTGAAAAGGTAATTAACATGATTATTGGAAAAATCCAATAGGGGGTCTGGATAAAAATCGGTATTTAAAATCCCGGGACATTTTTTCTTTCTCCAGGATGTTTTTTATGAAATGTAAGGTTAAATAACTTATCCATTAGTACAGGGTCACCTTTTCAAAAATGTGTCTCACATAGGTTACCTATCTACGAGTATATTAACCAAAACTGTTTAACGTAAGATAAATATCTAGGCAAAACCTTTTGGACGTGACATGTAGGTATCTGTAAACGATATTCTGTTTAATAGGGTATAAAGATACCTTTCACTTCTTAAAAAAAAAACCCTTAAAAATAAAGAAAGTCCCGGGGATAGCAAGTCCCGGGATATCTAATGTTAAAAATAATAAATATCTTCAATCATTTTCGTCAATATTCCTTAAACGTATCTACCTAGTTATATATAAGTATGTATTGATTATCTACGATTGATTAGGTAACCTAAGATTAAAATCTAGACAATGTTGTATGGGACACACGACACCCTTTTGAAAGAGCAATTCTATACTGTTTAATAGGGTAGAAAGTAAACTTTCATTTAATAAAAATTATCCCGCAAAAATAAAAGGTTCCCGGAATTTACCCAGGCAACACTATTCCATTATATCGATGCACATGTTACCTCTTCAAGAAGAATATCAAATAACAGACGAGGGTACACATTTGATCTGTGTGTTTGCCTACCACTATAGATTTCTCTGTCACGAACTTGGGGAAAAGTATTAAAAGTAGTAGTCCCTTGTTTCGTGTTACTATTTCTTGGATATTCCCGCAATCAATAATGTACATCACCTTTAAATTATGTTCAATAACCATTAAGTATCCTATATGTAATAAATAAACATAAAAATACATTACAGGAATCGAGCAATAAACAAAATTATGCTGCAAGTAAATATGCGAATTCACCTTCAAATTGTAAATTTAGGTCACGTTCAACCTCGTTTTACGAGAATTCAAGTGAATAAAACATATACCGAATTTAGGTCAATGAAAACGTCATTAAATACAATATCTGTTTTTTAAATTAACATTTACAATTTCTTAAGTATTATTTAAATACCAAAGATACAAGGATGTATAAAGAAAGTCCTTGATTCGGTAGTAACACGAAATAGGAGCCAGACGAAAAATATAATGACCGTTAGTTCGTGAGTCCATTTATTGCAATTTTAAGGGACACCTATACCAAAATATACACTTATTTCTTATTAAATCCATTGTTAAGGAACTAGACAAAGCACTGTTAAAAGTTTTTTTTCAAATGGACTTCCCTTTCTCTTTCAATTCCCTTAAGAAGTCGGAGCGAGCACCTTACGTCAACAAGCAGTTCGCGCACACCGTACAGCTGTTTTCGGCCGACTGACAGTTTCGAGCGTTGTGTTGCTATTAGTTTAGTCGTTAAAATTTTTTAATTTGATTTTTTGGAAAGGTTTAATGATAAAGTTTTTTTACAAATGTATAAATTAAAAAAAAAAATTTTCAGTTGCTTATTATAAGCCTCAGAAACAAAACTAACGAAATGACGTACTAGCACGAACTTATGGCCCGTTACCTTACCTATTAGGTACGCAACCTCATCAGTAGTAGTAACAACATAATTAAATATGTAGAAGTTGCTTTTTAAAATGCCTCAAAGGAAAATAACATGTGATGAATTTGTGGGGTTGTTTATGCAGGATTATCTTCAAGTAATACCAGATGCTATAAATAAACTGCAGTGCCAAAATCTATCTCTTAGTGAAAGTTAGACCATAGTACAAAATACATACAAACATATATCTAAATTAATTTCGAATGAAGATGGAAAACAAATTTTTAAAAAGTTCAAAGTGGTTTTGCAAAAAAATGCCGGATATGAAGTTATAAAAAAAAATTGTGAACTGATATCGGAGAAGGAGATAGTACTAAATTCAACGATATATCGTCCTACATTTGATTACTTCCGTCGTTTTAAATATGTGCACCCATTACAACAGTGGCAGTCGAAAGATCATTTAGCCAGTTAAAATGGATATTTACTGCACGACGCCGCAGATTAATAGTAGAAAACATAGTGAAAATTTTTGACATTACGAAAATCACTGATCAACAAAAAGTGAATAAAGTTGTATTAAATTAAAACATGGATATTTATTTAAGTTGAGTTTAAAGCAAGATTAATTAACCTTATGCAGCAAATACTTCGTGCTAGTTATGATGAACTTCTTGGAGGCTTATAATGTGTAGGCAGAAAAGTCTGTTTTTACTAAATGGACAGTCTGTTTTACTACTTCTTTAACAAATTTATATTTGCTCCCGCGATAACGATATATGTTCATAATGGGCTTCGAAGTGTCACGTTTCCGGCGCAGCGAGACGAGAGATCCGTAATGGCATTTCATACAAAATTGGAGGCCTGCCTGCAAGATAGTCTTTTTTAATTTCCATTCCACAATTTGCGGCACAGGATCACGGCGTTCAGCCATGAAAATTAAAGTTTGATTTCTTGGAGTTTTTTTAATTTATTTAATTGCATGTTTGAGAAAAGCACTGTACATACCTCGGCATGAAAAGGGGTTGCCAGCCTTATAACTATCCGACCTCGCGCTACGCTCGGCCGTCTATACTACTCGGCCGGCAACCCCCTACTTCCCGGCCTATGTACTATATTTGCTTAGAAAATTAGTTGATAATCTTACCCAGGTGCCGGGAGATCGAGTCGGTGGTGAGCCGGCACGGGCGATGATTCCTTAGTGCTGTTCGCCTCTTCCGAACTGTCTGCTGATGCGGCGCGGGCGGTCTCACTGAGGATGAAATTAAATTTTATTTGCTAGAGACATGGTGCAACAATAGATGGAACAGTGTTTTAGTCATGATCACATATCGCCAAATTTTGGACATGCAAAAATATATAAATATATAAATAATTATGGATAAATAAATACTTAAATACATAGAACACAGCCAAGACTCAGGAACAAATATTCGTGCTCATCACAAAGATAAACGCCCTTACCGGGATTCGAACCCGAAGCTAGGTTCCCTTTTACACTGTATGTGATGACTGTGGCTGACGATAGATATAAAAAAAAAAAGTTTTTTTTTGTCACAGGAATCAATTGAAGGGGCTACCCGAGGTTTTCATCGATTTTTGACAAGTTTTGAATCGTATCTCCTACTTTTGCACTACAGATAGAATTATAAATCAAACGGCTATCGGTTCTTCAATCTTTTATCTCCATTTCGTCTACCGGATTTTGAAAGAAATGAATACATAATTTTGTATGATTTTTTTAAACATTGTCTAAAAAAACACTTATTTCGTATCTCTATTGACGTGAAAGATCTAACATATACGAAATTTACATATTTGGGTTCGTCTTTGACGTCTAAAAACATGTCTAGGATTTTAATCACAAAAGTTATGGCCAGAAAACCAGTTTTTTGTCCTAAAATTGTTCAACTTTGATGACAAATATCTCGAAAACAATGAATTTTGAAGTAAATATGGGATATTATATTGCTTAAATCCGTTGTTGTTAATATAATGAGTTTCAAAAAGGGATTCAGATCGAAGGTCATTGGGGCATGGGATCCCCTTAAGCTACTTTTAAAAATGTAGTGGAACACCCTAGTCATACTCACGCATTATAGTGTCCATTCGGCACTCCGTTGACTCCCTTGTTGGACAGCGTGACGTCCGACATCTGACTGATACCCGAGTCTTTGCTGGACATGTGGTTGCCGCACTCAGCTGGGACAAACACAAATAATACGCTCAAGGTTTACGTGCTTTATGCATAAATAAATGAAGCCAAATAGAAATGAAAGAGGCCGTTTTGGCAATTTAATGAAATGCCAGGAGAAGGATGCAGATAAATACTTAGACAGGGTTTTAGACAGACAGTCGTCGATTATTATCAGAGCCCGGAATTCTCGTAGCACTTTTGAGCTGTCATCTCGAAGAGATCGCTCATTCGCGATAAGACTGCGTGTTGTTTTCTACTACTACTACTACTTCTACTCGTAATCATATTTTACATATTGTATTTTGTATTTACCAATAAACATAATATGTATAATCGGAAGTCAATAAACGAGAAGTCCCTATGACAGCTCAAAAGTGCTACGAGAATTCCAGGCTCTGATAATAATCGACGACTGTCTGTCTGAAACCCTGTCTATTTATCTGAAAGATCCTTAGGCTCGATTTCCCCAAACAGTACCAAGAACCTAATCTACACTAATATTATAAAGAGGAAAGATTTGATTGTTTGTTTGTGTGTTTGTATTGAATAGGCTCCGAAACTACTGGACCGATTTGAAAAATTGTTTTACCTTTAGAAGCCGACATTATCCCTGATGAACATAGGCTACTTTTTACCGCGGGAAAATGCTTCATTCCCACGGGAAAACGGGTAATCCGTGCGAAGCCGGGGCCGGGCAGCTAGTCCTTAATAACTACAACTTAGAAAAGTTGAAAAAAGTCAAATATTTCAAAAACGGCTGAACAGATTTTCATGAAACATGTCTAAGAACACTCGGGATCACCACAGCTTTCGAATAAAAAAAACCGCATTCAAATTGGTCCATCCGTTTGGGAGCTACGATACCACAGATAGATACACAGACACGTTAAACTTATAACACCCCTCTCTTTGCGTCGGGGGTTAAAAAACCTTGGAATCTCTTGCACGGTTGAATGTGGACTTAGGCGCAGACTCGCTTGTGCCTTCCGCGCGCGAGAAAAAGAGATGTAACACTCTTCGGGAATGGCTTTTTTGGACAAATTTCGATAAATACCTAACTTAGTGAAGTTTTATTTAAATTTCATCAAGTGAGATTTTAGATGAGATAAACTACTATAGTATTAACTTGATTGCGTCGTAAAAAACTGTATCGTTTGAGTAGGCTGAGTAAAAAATAGGAAAATACAGACCCAACTATGGATTTTTTTCTATCGAGGAAATTTTAAGCAATCATGTATCAATAAAATCAGGTAAACAATCGTATAGTCAAGAATCATATATCTGAAAATCAGACCTTATTGTTTCTTAATCTAGTCAGAACGGCGTTACAAACAAAGCACGCGATCATTTCCAAAGCACCGCCTTAAAACTTACTTGAAAAAAAAAAAAAAACGTTGATGTTAAAAGCTTATTACTATCTAACTGAAAGAAATGCATGGCCCAAACCAGAGCCCAAAGTAGCTTAATCTACACTAATATTATAAAGAGGAAAGATTTGATTGCCTGATTGATTGATTGATTGGATTGATTGATTGATTGATTGATTGACTACTGGACCGATTTGAAAAAATCTTTTACCATTAGAAGCCGACATTATCCCTGATGAACATAGGCTACTTTTTACCGCGCGAAAATTCTTCATTCCTACGGGAAAGCGGGTAATCCGTGCGAAGCCGGGCCAGGCAGCTAGTCAAGTATATAAACGTACCGTTGGCATGTTGTGCGGTGTAGGTGTGTATCTCAGTCGTGGTGCGACGGATGCGTGAGTGGACGTCATCAGCGCCCGAGCTGGGAGTGGCTGAGGAGGTCCGAAGGGGAGAATCGCTGCCAGCTGCAAGACAACACACATACAGGATGTATCCAAAATGGGGTGTGAACCGAGCGAGGGCATATCCGGTAGCGCATTGCGATTCCAAATGTGCATTTGTTTTTAATATTCGATTATCTTTGTTTACATTACAGTCTTTGTTTTTGTTGACATTGGTTGTGTATGACAACATTCCCCCGCGAGGGTGAATCAAATCAAATCAAAAGTGTTTATTTGTTATAACAAATAAACACACACACACACACACACACTTGTTGTGTTTGTTTGTTGTGTTCATTTTTAGTTGCAAGATTAAGATTCCTTTTTTGTTAACACAATTATCATAATATTAATGAATCTCCAGGTCTGTAGCATTATGTCTGTTGGTACTCTATGTGTACCCCTTATATATTTGTTTAAGCGACTGTTTGTGTTTCTAAATAAATTAAAAAAGAAAAAAAAAAAAATTACATAGGTACATTCTGGCTACAGTGGTCTTAGGATAAACGTTCGTTTCACTATGTTATGCCTTAAGAAGATGCCTGAAGGGTGGGAGGGCTTATCTCATTTTCAACCGCCGCGCGCACCGCTGTGTTATTATGAACACAAATGTTTTGTGTATGTTTCTTTGTCACGCAGGTGACAGCTTTTACGTGTTTGATGTCATACACAAGCAATGGCAACAAAAACAAACACTGTAATGTAAACAAAAACAAATATTTCAATGTAAACATACACAAATAATAAAAACAAATGCATTTTTGGAATCGCAATACGCTACCACATGCCCCTGATCGGTTCACACCCCATTTTTGGTACACCCTGTATGTAGAATAGAACACCAAAATCCCGAAGATGAATTTGTCCGAAAACATCATTATTTCGATAGCAATCTCCGAAATTGATGTAATATGAATGCTAGTAAAATATGCTATAATTAAATCATCCCTAAACTACTAGTTCGTTAAAAATTTATTTATTTAATTTAAAAATAGTTACACAGATATAAAGTAAGTACCCACTAAGAAGGGATTTTTGAAAATTCCACCCTCAACGGGGTAAAAAGGGGGTTGAAAGTTTGTATGGATATGGAGTAAAATTTTAAGTGAGAGACTTGAAACTTTGTGTATTGACTCATTATTACAATACGAGAAAAGTTATTTTAGGGTTTTGGTAAAACCCACCCCAAGCGGGTTAAATAGGGGTGCAAAGTTTGTACAGGTGTAATTTGGTATAGAGACAGTTTGAGTCCCGGGGAAGGCCATAGAAATAATGCCCTAGAAATAATCCCCTAAGGGGGTGAAATGGGGATTAAAGTTTGTATGGAGCTATGATATAAACGAGTTCCGCGCGGACGGAGTCGCGGGCAGAAGCTAATCTACACTAATATTATAAAGAGGAAAGATTTGTGTGTTTATATTGGATATTTAGGCTCCGAAAGTACTGGACCGATTTGAAAAATTATTTTACCATTAGAAGCCGACATTATCCCAGATGAACATATGCTACTTTTTACCGCGGGAAAATCCTTCATTCCTACGGGAAAACGCCCAAGTAGCATTACAAGCTGTATAGAAGCTGTATTTAGGTTATTGTTTATACTAAAAGCTGTTTAATAAGGCTGTACAAAAGCTGTATAAGCGCTTATACAGCCCATTTAAGTGCAAAACGGGCCCAAATTATACAGCTTTTGGTGTTATTGGAGCTGTATAGCAGCTGTATAAGCAAAAGGAAAGCTGTATAATAGCTGTATTAGAGCTGTTATTCGGTGTAATAAGAAACTAATACTATAGATAGTGTCTTATACGCCACTTGTCAGAATATAAGTTTAACATTGGTTTTTTAAGAGATTTCAGAAGAACAAAAAGTATAGTTGTGACATTTGCGAACTAATAATATTATTATTTTGAATGGCGATTATACGGTACATCGAATTAGAAAAAAAAAATAATTTAGTATAAAGATTTTGATTGGACTTGTGGTATTAGCGAATGTGTTTTTTGCCAAATATTGTCAAGGATTTCTTTAATTATCTTTTCAAATACTCTTTGCTTAATCGAAAATGGCGACCATACGTTTAACAGCCTTAAGTATAATTGGAGAGAATTATAGGCTTAGTAGCTGTACCACATAATTAATGGAATTTATTATACAGCTTTTGGCTTTTATACAGTTTTATATGAGAATATTTATAATATTTAGACTGTATATCAGTTCTTGTAAAATATAATAGAATACTCAATAGAGCTATGTATAATAAATTATTTGTAATATTCTCTTTCAATCTGTCTCTTGACCGCACCAGGTCTTTTATTTTTTTCCACATAATTATGTCCATATACAATAAATATACGCTTGCAATCGTGTGACTTATATTGAGACTTGGTTAGTAATACAGACTAAAGCGTTATTAAAGCTGTCATTTATTATTTTAGTTTTAAAACACCTTCTTGAACAGAAGTCGTGGAACTACTGTATTTATAAGTGTTCAATTACGCCATAAACATAAGTTTTAGAATGGAGTTTGCCTACACCATTATACGGAAACAAGTATCTAGTGGTAAATGTTTATTAAGCAGAACCGTCCCCGCTAACGAAATTCCAAATTTCGATCAGTGGAAAATTGAAAAGTTATTCGCCACGAGCGGGATTTGAACCCACAACCTGACGACGGATTCCAAAGGTTGTGGGTTCAAATCCCGCTCGTGGCGAATAACTTTTCAATTTTCCACTGATCGAAAATTAAGTATCTAGTGATACTATAATACCACTTCACAGCCTGTATACAGCTTTTAGGATAAAACCCGCTTGAAGTGTCACAAAATGCTTGAAGTTGTATACGAGAGTTTTAATATTCTGTTAGTGCACCCTAAGCTTACGCGGGTCCCTTAATACAGCCTTTATACAGCTTAAACGATAAAACCAGCTTGAAGTGTCACAAAATGCTTAAAGTTGTATAATAGAGTTTTAATATTACGTTAATGCACCCTAAGCTTACGCGGGTCCCTTAATACAGCCTTTTCAAATTCAAATTCAAATTCAAATCATTTATTGCCAAAAAAAAAATACACAAAATATAACTTACTAAATACTAAATTGCGTTAGGTTGGGCAATGGGTGCTCGTCTCAGCATATGCAAGGCTTGAAGCCTTGCGCTGGTTTTCAGACGAGTCCCTTCGACAGGGTTGGTCGTAACACTACGTCTATCTTATACACGTACTTAATGTTAAATTGGTAAATGATTGCTCTACGATCATATTATTCTTGTGTTAAGTGTTTAGATGTATAAGAATACTATAAATAAATAGATACTATAGATAAATAAATACTATAAATAAAAACAAATGTTAATAAACGTCTTGTCTATCTGTATTTTACGTATATATATAACGATTGTATATGTATGTGTGTTCGTTGTTGTGTGATGTGTTGCTGTTTTGTGTGTCGTGTCGTGTTGTGTGTTGCGTGGGTTTTAAATTTGCCTCTGCAGTTCGAGGAAATGAGCTCGCAGTAATTTTTTAAATTTAAGGTAGTACATAGGTTGCCTTAAAGGCGGCGGCAGGTCATTCCAAATTTTAGCTGCGGCAAATTTAAAACCCCCTCTGTAGAGTGCTGTGTTGTGTTGCGGAACAACAAGTTTGAATTCTCTGTGGCTTCTCAGTGGTCTTTTGTGTGAGGATCTGATCGGCTTCAGCTCATCAAACAGGTATTGCGGCGTTTCGAACTCGATAACTCTGCGTACGGTGTTCGCAAGGTGTATCTGCCTTCGGCTTGACATATTTAATATTCCTCTGGCATTAAGGTGTGGCGTAATATAGTCTCGTTTCGGTATGTCATAGCAGAATCGAGTACATGCATTTTGCACACGCTGGATAGATTTTTTGGTTTTCTCCAAAAGCCTTGGGCCATACACGACATCGCCGTAGTTCAGCTGTGACAGGACTAAAGTTTCAATGAGTATTTCCCTTACTCCTTCATTCAGGTACTTCCTAATTCTATACAGCGATTTTAGTCTGAAAAAAGCGTTCCTTATCTTAGTATTTACATGTTCTATGTATCGCAATTCGCCGTCCAGGGTAATACCAAGATTTTTCACATTTTCCACTCGGCGAACCTGTTCAGATCTTATGGTTACTGTGGGGTTTTGTTCAATTATTGCCAAACGCTGTGTTTTGCTTCCCATGACAATAAACTGGGATTTTGAGGGGTTCAAAACAAGGTTATTCCTAACCGACCAGTCTGCGACGACATCAAGTTCTATATTTATTTCGCCCAACGCGACGGTCATGTCTTGTGGTGCAAACGAGCGATAAAGCTGCGTGTCATCCGCGTATAGGTGCACATTACAGTGTTTTAGCTTCGTAACTAGGTCTGCCGTGTATAAGATGAATAGTATCGGGCTTAAGATGGATCCCTGTGGTGTGCCACGACTGAGAGGTTTGACGCTCGACGTGACAGTTTCTCCGTGTTCGTTCAGAAGTTCCACAAACTGCTGCCTGGAAGAGAGGAATGATCGAAACCATTCGCACGACGGATTGGATACTCCATAGTACGCCATTTTCGTTAGTAGGAGAGCAGGGTTTAAGCAGTCGAAAGCGCGAGAAAAATCCAGCAATACAAGTATAGTGCCCTTGCCGCTATCTGAGGCTGCGATGATGTCGTTTGTGACTTTGAGCAGGGCAGTTGCAGTACCATGTTTGCTCCGGAAGCCAGATTGTAAAGCTGGCAATAATTTATGTTCTTCCAAATATTTAGTGAGCTGTCCACAAACTATTTTCTCTGCTATTTTAGAGAGCAGTGGTAGTAAACTGATAGGGCGAAGATCTTTGTGTGTTTCTGTCTTAGTCGACTTGGGTATAGGTCTGACTTTGGCGACTTTCCAGCTATCAGGGAAAATGTTAGAATGAAATGATGTGTTAATGATATGCGTAATAATCGGCAGGGTCGTGCTTAAGGTGAGACGAATCATTTGAATAGAAATTCCGTCATGGCCACTAGCGTTGGTTTCTATGGAATCGATGATATTAGAAACTTGTCTATCTGTACATTCTGCTATAGTGAAAATCTTGTTAGTAAATATTTTGCTTGCGAAAAATGATTGCACGCTGCAATCTATGTTTGCATTCCCCGGTAACTTTAGGAAGAAATCATTTACTGCGTCCGGGTCGCATAAATGCTGCGGTATTTGAGCCCTATCTGTATCACCTAAAATCGACGAGTTCTTAAGGTGCGTCCACATTTTTATTGGTTGGCGTCTATATTTGTTGACAAAGAATTTAAAGTAGGCTGTTTTTTCACGTTCTAGTGCACCGTAGGTATAATTGCGCAGGTCTTTATAGTAGTTTTTATGGCATTGTGCCTTTGATTTTCGAGCCCTGGTCTGCGCTGAATCCCTCAGTTTCATCATAATTTTAATATTGTTTGTGATCCATGGGTAGGACCGGCTATTAGCTTGAATACGGCGAACAGGCGAATGCTTATCAAAAAGTCCTATAATAAAATCGTTAAAAAGTTCCACCTTTTCGTTAATATTTGCAATCATTTGTATACCGTCCCATGGCACATTGCGTAAATCTTGGTTAAATAATTCGAGATCAATTTTGTCCAAAAAACGCTTGTAAATGTATTGAGGGGTCGGTTTGGGTTTGGCGATCGACAGTTCTGCCACGACCATTGCATGGTCACTTACGTTGTGTCCATGTTGTACGTGTAGACGTTTACATACGTTTGGACTATCAGTAATGAAAAGGTCCAGCAACGTTTCAGTGTCACAGGTGATTCTTGTTGGCTCGTTCACCAATTGTACGAGGCTTCTGTGCGATAAAAATGTCTGCAATTTCCTGGCGTTAGGTCGATTCAAAGATATAAGATTAATGTTGAAATCAGTGAGTAAAAAGGTACTACTGTATGCACTGAACGTATCGAATGATTCGCTTAGTGCATCAATGGCGGTATCCACTGTGACGGACTCGGGTCGGTAGGCAGTCCCCACGGCGTACTTACCTAACCCGCGTAGCTGTACCTCTAACCACATCTGTTCAAGTGCCGATTCAGGGTGTTGTTTGACACGCGCTCGGATGCCTCTGCGAATATAAAATCCCACTCCGCCACCCTTTTGCCCGCTGGAGCGGGGATTACTTTTTAAGACGTAGCCCGGTATACTAGGTATATATTTTTCTTCCCCCGCACGTAGCCACGTCTCGTTTAATGCTATTATATCTGGCTTAAATCTGTCCAATAATACAACGAGCTCATCTCGGCCTGTATTTAAAGAACGTATGTTCAGTAACGCCAAAGTAAGGTAATGCGACTTTTTACGGTTCATTTTGTAGTTGTAAGGTGATTGTGGTTATACATACAAAGTATTTAAATAGAAATAAAAAAAGAGTAGCCGCGTAATGCACTCATAGCGGAGGCGGTGTGGTGTAGGATAGTGTAACTATAGGTGATATAGTGGAACAAAGGTAAGTGCATAGTGTACTGCGTTCTATCATCCATACATATAAGGTTCCATAATTCTTCCATATCATCAGGTGCAATCGTAATTATAAAAGCATTAAACGCTCTAAAAAAAATAGATATAAGTGTTGTGCGAGATAAGAACAACTGAGTCTGTGATATAAACATAGGTAGGTTTAAACGGATATGATTGACGCCCGAGGGCCTTGAGTTTAGCACAATTAATTTAAAAACAAGATAGTTGTTACATATTTCTGAAATAAACGGGTTATGACATTTCGTTTTCAACGACAGTAGACGTTGGGTTTTAGTAGTAATAATAAAGTATCGACGACGAGCCCATATGCTATATTTACCATTCATACAAAGTGCTGTCTTGATTTTTATTCGAGTTGCAGTTATCAACGCATACATTAAAACATAATCACACTCATTTTTAAAGGTATACAACCGAGAACAGTAGGATTTGCGGTGTACATTTGCAGTAGTAATTATCGTATTTATCTTTAGCACATCAGCATCATACTCATAAAAAAATATGTTAGACCATTTAGTATTATCTATGAATGAGACATGTATACACAGAAATAATATTCCTAGGATGTAAAATATACCTTTATCGTTATACACTTGTATTGGTGGATGGGACCAAACCGAAAACACGGGTAATATCTTTTTCTGTTTTGATTTGGATTGCCTTACTTTCCCTGCTGTCTGTGCGCCTGGCAAGAATACGCCCGTCCTTAACCCAAACGAACTTCCATCTCATCTGGTTCCCTGCTTGCTTGGTCTTCCAAAGAATTTTGCGATTGATTTTAGTGAGTCGCTCGTTGACGTAGATATATTTTGGAATATGGTCAGGTAGCCCGATGTTGCCCGAGTCCAGTCCTCGACGTACTCGAGCGCTTCGAATAAGGTCATCGCGGAGTGCGCGGCGCGCCAGCCGCACGACCAGCGGGCGCGGACGAAGGTCCGTTGGCGCAGGACTCAGCTCCAGGTTCGGCTCGTTGCTGGGCCCCACCGGCCCCGGCTTCTTAGTAGTCCGCAGAACGCCCACACGATCGGCGCCGACGACGTCACGCTCCTCCAACGCCAACCCTAGTTTAAGGGCTATAGCCTTGACTATATGAATGGGTGATTCACCCTTATGCTCTGGTATTCCGGTGATCTCGATATCGTTAAGGAGTAACGCCTGATCTCTCTCGTTTAGGTCTACCTGAAGTTGATCTACTGTATTTTGAAGTTCCGAACAGTTGGGTTGATATTTTGTCTCATTCTTGACAGCTCGTAGCTCAGCGTTCAGACGAATATTTTCAGATTCCAGGTTCTTAACTTTTTCGTTTATTGAGCGGAGATCCGTTTTAACGTTTAGAATTTGCTCGCTTAGAAAATCAGTTGTTTCTGAGAACTCATCCTTCAATCTTTCAATAACGTGCGCAAATTCTTTTTTAATTTCTTTAAATATCTCTTGTTTTGTGGTGGTTAGTTTATATCGACGCGTTATATTTTTACATGACGGGCAGCGCCAGGTGTCATTCGTGCCCTGCAGTTTAATTTTTTTGTAATGTTCGATCGGTATGTTCGCACACTCGCAGTGATATCCACCCTTGCAAGTACCACATACAAGCAGGACTTCCACTCCAACTGTGTTGTTGCAGGCCAAACAGATCATTATTGTGTCACAAAACGTCACTACGAAACGAAACTAGTAAGTTCGTTTAATTGCACACTGTATACAACAACAGCTGGCAGTCTCGGGTCCTTGACCGTTATTGATATCGTCCTAATGACCGCACACTTGAGGAAACGTCACTTGTATTTTGCACTATTTGTCTTTAATCCGTAATCACATGCAGTGAAACACATCACAATCACTCGGCGGACTATCAGAGCTAGATATATTTATGTATTTTCTGTTAATGCACCCTAAGTTTACGCGGGTCCCTTAATACAGACTTTATACAGATTGAGCTGTATAATAGACCATGAACCACTCATATAAGTGCGCAAACTTTTTTTGACACTTGTAAGTCTCTAAAAAGACATTAAGCTTTAAATAGGCTGGTATATTGATGTTAAAAACGCTTGCAAGCTGCTTGGGCGGGTAATCCGTGCGAAGCCGGGCAGCTAGTACATAATATACGTGCTACTCACTGCTAGATGTCCTCCTGACGTGCTGTTGTAAGACTCCGTTAACCAGCGCCTGCGTGTCCGGAGACAGCTCGCTCATCAGCGCCGTGAACTGTACAGATACATTAATTTTAATAACCAATATAAGTTTATATTGGGCCGATATAGCCCTCCGAATCGCTAAACGTAAGTGGCAGCGGGCACTGCTGGACATAGGCCTCCCCCAAAGAGTGCCACAGTGACCGGTCCTGCGCCCGCATCCAGCGGACTCCCGCGACCTTTACCAGGTCATCAGTCAAAGGGTTCTGTCCCTTTTCCGTAAAACGCACCTTCATATGAAACGATCGTCATTTACTACGCCACTAACTGCGAGCGTTTTCTCTCTCTAACAAGCAATATTAAAACGGTTGTAGCTTCGTAATTCTTTGCCATATCTGAATGGGATTTTCGTCACTAGGCATATTTTTTTGCCTTCTTTCTTTTGGAGTAATAAACATTTTCGAGTTTACACCCGTATGCTCACTCGTTTTGGTAGGATACAACCAGTGATGTGCAAAATGTAATCGACTAACGATTAACGAATAAGATTGAACTACTTAATCGCGACTAACGATTAAAAATGACGATTGATCAATCTTAGTCGTAAGAGTTTTGACTAATTTAGTCACGATTAAATGAATCGTCGATTAAATACGAGCGACTAAATCATTAATCGATTGATTAATTAGATTAATTTTCTCTCGATTGATATCAGGAATGAATAAGCGCTCTCGCTATTTCATACATCTTTCTCTTTCTAATTTTCTACCTGAGCTTCACCTAAGCCGTAAAGCCTTATCTAGGAGACCCTTAGAGTACTGCACTGTAAAAACCAGCTTGTGATTTCCAAGCGTATAATACATGACAAGACCTATTGAATTTTTGTAACGTACTGTGTTCCAATTTTTAATCGAGATTTAAATGTGAAATTTAGTCGATTAAAATGACGATTGATCATTCGTCAATCGAACTCTGCGACGATTAATTTAATTTTGATTAAATTAATCGCGATTAATCCTGGGAAGATTGATTGTTTAATCGATTAATTAGTTGATTAAAAAATTAATCGATTAACACCCATCTCTGGATACAACTTACCGGCACCGGGTTGCAGTCGTAGAGCGCGGCGAGCGCTCTCCGGGCGCTGACTCTGATGTCGGCGGCGCGCGGGTCCTGCGCGTGCGCCGCCACCTTCACGAGCGCCCGCCCCGCTACACCCGTGCAGCCACCTCAAAACATTCACAACAGGGGTGTAGACACTAAATAAAATAATCTATTTTGTTGTATTTTCTCGCAAAAGAATTAAAAATGTAGTCAAATGGAGAAAAAAGCAACGCAAGAGGTTAAATAATCACGAAGTTATAAGTGTCCAAAGTTTTAAGAAGGGGTATGTTCTGTCCCTTTTTCGCAAAACGCAACTTCATATGAAACGATGACGCTTGTAGATTGTGCGCGCGCGCGGCTCGCTCTGCGACAGCCTCGCATATTGTGACGTCACACACTGTTTGCGTTTTCTCTCTCTAACAAGCAATATTAAAACGGTTGTAGCTTCGTAATTCTTTAAGATATCTGAATAGGATTTTCGCCACTAGGCATATTTTTTTGCCTTCTTTCTCTTGGAGTAATAACAATTTTCGAGTCTACACCCCTATACTTGGTTGTTTTTAGTAATCACCATGGACTTCCCTCTAACATGCATATGTGTGTATGTGTGTAAAGGTTGTTGCACACTGCTGGCAATACCTTGTAAAGCTTGCGCGCTGGCGTTAGGAGTGCAGTAGTCGTGAGCCAGCTCGGCGAGGAACCGCAGCGCGGCCGCCTTCGTCTTCGCCGTGGGTGCCGTGGCACCATCCGCTAGGAATCTGTAATAAATAAATATATAATAAATAAAATAAGAAGAGAAAAGATGATAGGGCACCTCATACGTATGTATCAACAATGGGGTGTGTTCCGAGCAAGGGCATATTCGGTAGCGCATTGCGAATCCAAAAATAAATTATTTTAAATTTTGATTTGTTTTTGTTTACATTGACCTTGATCGGTTCACACCCCATTTTTGATACACCCTGTATATATAAACGTAAAAGTCCTGACTGACTCACTCTCTCACTTAAATCAACGCCCAGCTCAAACCGTTCAACCTAAAAAGCTGATTTTTTCACAATAGGTAGTTTATATGACGTGAGGACCCACTATGAAGGGATTTTTGATTATTCCACCCTCAAGGGGGTAAAAAGGGGGTTGAAAGTATGCATGGGGATGGAGTAAAACTTTGGGAATGGACTCCTTAAAGAAAAGTAATTTTAGGGTTTTGGGAAAACCCACCCATAAGCGGGTTAAATAGGGGTGCAAAGTTTGTACGAGTGAAATTTGGTATAGAGATAGTTTGAGAAAGGAAATCAGTCCCTAAGGGGGTGAAATGGGGTGTGAAAGTTTCTATGGAGCTACGATAAAAACGAGTTCCACGCGGACGGAGTCGCGGGCAGAAGCTTGTAATATTATAAATGCGAAAGTTTGGATGTTTGTTACTCAATCACGGCTCAAACGATTTGAAAAAAGTTTGTACGAAAATAGTTTATAGCCTGGATTAAAATATATGATAGTTTTTATTATAGCAGAGGGAATGCTTTCTCGAACCAATATTGGTAATTCGAGATCACGCGTTATAATTCTAATGCCGAAATTAGCGATTCGAGATCTCGTCAGCCAAATCGACGAGATCTCGACAATATCAAAATTTCACATATTTTTTTAAGTGTAGCATTACATATTTTGATCCAAATCGCCTGAATTCTATTAAAACACCTAGTCAGGGTATTAATTGCATTTTTTTTATGGCTATTATATTTTGACCATAAAACATCCACGGAATACAGGAAAATCATTTTCGTTGACAATTTTTTTAGAAGTCCTTAAAAAATTGTAGACTGTCATATTTACTACTACTACTACTAAAAAAGTGCACACACGCACTAATACTGAATAGTTTACTGAAAATATAATTTGAATCATTTAGTACTTACCAAGGACTGTCTGACACGAATTATTAACTTGCTTTGCGTACTGAGATCCCGATTATTTCAGTCGAGACGAGAGATTTCCTACCACAGATTAAATCTCGAAAATATACTCGAGATCTCGCAAGATCGAGATTGCATTCCCTAGCCAAGAGCCCTTTTGACACTAAGTCAAAATAATATGGTACAGTCAGCGTCATATAGTTAGTAGCAGAGGTAGGCAAATATTTCGGTACACGTCTTTATTACTGTAAGAATAAGGGTGTTACGAAATATTTGGCTACTCTGGCTGCTACTAACTATATGACGCTGACTGTTCTATAATTACCATACATCGGGGTTTTCGGAGCGGGAACGTTTGACATTAGCCAAAGAGTAGGTATTTACTTAAAAACAGATCGTACCCTAGTAGGTTTCTACCGAATGAATAATTGATTGAAAAATAAATAAAGATTAATCATACATATAGGTACATATTTTATATTGGTCATTCATTATCAACCTCTTCAGTTAAGTCTATTCATTTATAAGAAAATGCTTCATAGATATCGAGCGTCAAGATTGACATTGTATTAGACACCTATTGTCAACCGTTACCCTTGCTTGTCTAGTAGATAAACTTATATGCAATTGTATTTTAAAAAACTGTAAATAATCAGTCAACACAAATATGCCTCCGAGAAAAAAAACTCGTTACGAGTTTATGCGTTCGTGGATAGAAAATAATCCAGAGATAGAGGTTCGAGATTCTTTATTATTTTGCACCAAGTGCAATGTGAGCTTCGCTCAAACGAAATCTAGTGTAACGCGACATGTCGCATCTAATAAACATACAGGTATGAAATATGATTTCAATAGTGAGCTCTTGAAATTTGTTGTGGGCTGTAATATACCATGGACGCAGGTAAACAATCCGATATTTAAAGATTTTATCGAAAATTGTGTTACCGGTAAATTTGGAAAAACTGCAAAAGTTCCTTCGTAATGTCAACTGCGACGGGAATATTTAAATAAAGCTTACGATGAAAAAATGAATAAAATACGGAGCGAGCTAAAAAATGAATATATATATGTGAGTGTTGACGAAACCACGGATGATTATGGTCGTCAAATAGCTAACGTAATAGTGGGAGCATTACGTGATGATCACATTGGCACTCAACACTTGATATCCAGTAAACGGTTAGACAGCACGAACAATGTATCAATATCCAATACGGTCACAAGTGCTCTTGATGAATTATGGGGTGCTAACCATAATAATCACAATAAAGTACTTTTACTTTTAACTGACGGTGTGGGCTACATGCTAAAGGCTGGAAGAAATTTAAAATGTATTTTTCCCAATCTTTTGCACGTCACATGTTTGGCTCATGGTTTAAATAGAGTGGCTGAACTAGTAAGAAAACTTTATCCAGATGTGAATGATTTAATCGCAAATGTTAAGAAGACATTTTTGAAATCTCCTAAAAGAATACAACAGTTTAAAGAAATGCTCCCCGGAGTGCCTTTACCACCTCGACCAACAATTATTCGGTGGGGAACCTGGATAGAAGCTGCAACGTATTACAGCAAACATTACGATGAAGTGAAACGTGTTCTAAATACATTCAGTCCCACCGAAGCCCAGAGTATTAGAAAGGCAAAAAGAGCGTTTGGAAATGCAAATATAAAAAGCGACTTAAATTTCATAGCAAATCATTTGATGACTATCCCAAATGCTATTAAAAAACTACAGGATGCGAAGCTGTCCATCAGCGATAGTTTAAAAATAGTTCATGAAACCTATAGAGATGTTTCCAAATTAAACATGAGCGTAAAAGGAAAACAGATTTATGATAAACTGAAGTTGGTGTTAAAGAAGAATTCTGGCTATAGCACACTAAAAAATATAAATGAGTTGGTACAAGGCAAAGAAATAGAACTTCAATCTCAAACTTCTCGTGCATCAATTGATTCCTACAAAAAATTTAAATATGCACCTATTACAACTGTCGACGTGGAAAGATCATTAAGCTCCTTGAAATGGATATTTACAGCAAGACGCCGTAGATTAACTGTCCCAAATATAGAAAAAATATTAATAGTTTATTCTGAAAATCGTGTCAACTATTCAATTTACAGCAGGTAATTAATTAAAGTTATTTTAATTGTTACCTTATAAGTTATAAGACTTTTACGGAAATTAAAATAAAACTTTGTCACAGATTGTATACAACTCACAGAGAGGTAGTTATTCATTAGGCATAATAAGATATTTTCTTAGACTAACATATCTGTTTATCTCTACTCTTTCTCAAATCATTCCCGCTCCGAAAACCCCGATGTATGATAATTACTAACAGCATAATAACTTACCTGAATATGTTATGCAGCTGTAACTCAGGCGGGAAGCATTCGTGTATGACGTCGAGAGTCTTCATTATCTTGCTCTGCACAGAGCCTAGAATGTCTGTACCCAGCTTCATTAATAACCTGCGAACAGATAATAATATAACCTTTCAGGTTATTAATATACTTTTCACACCTTTCATTCGAAAAAGTAAGTTTTGCTCGACGAAAGGGATCAAAATGCAATTTTTCTGTTCAAGCAACTTTTTAGGGTTCCATACCCAAAGGGTAAAAACGGAACCCTATTACTAAGACTTCGCTGTCTGTCCGTCCGTCCGTCTGTCTATCACCAGGCTGTATCTCAAGAACCGCGGCAGTTGAAATTTTCACAAATTATGTATTTCTGTTGCCGCTATAACAAAAAATACTAAAAACAAAATAAAATAAATATTTAAGGGAGCTCCCATACAACAAACGTTTTTTTTTTCAGGCTGTATCTTATGAACCGCGATAGCTAGACCGTTGAAATTTTCACAAATTATGTATTTCTGTTGCCGCTATAACAACAAATACTAAAAACAAAATAAAATAAATATTTAAGGGGGGCTCCCATACAACAAACTTTTTTTTTGCTGTTTTTATAGATAATGGTACGGAACCTTTCGTGCGCGAGTCCGACTCGCACTTGGCCGGTTTTTTTAATTTGTTCATTGGCATGTAGCATTTACGCAATGTGCCAATTGAACACAGATCTTAATAAAATAATCGATTGTAATTTAATCCTAATCGATTAAAAACGAGCATAATTTCAAGTTTTAACTTTAACAACGTTATATGAAAATTTATGATTTTTCACCTGAACAGCAGTTGATACAGCCAGTCCTTGAGCTGCTGCCAGTGGACTAGCAGCAGTTCGCAGACGGCGTCCAGCAGTAGACTGAACACCTGGGTGACAAGTTACCTGAACAGCAGTTGATACAGCCAGTCCTTGAGCTGCTGCCAGTGGACCAGCAGCAGTTCGCAGACGGCGTCCAGCAGTAGACTGAACACCTTGGTGTGGGCGTCCACGAACATCTTGTTGAGGAGTTCCGTGAGCCGGCGGAGTTGGGAGTCGGTGAGGAGACGGCCCGAGTTCAGGTAGTTGGCCTGAGGGAAAAGTTTCATTTCCACATAAAATGTAACATTGTGAACTCCGTTGGCAATCCTTAAATAAATAAATAAATAAATAAATAAACAGCAATTGACATTTCATATTTGTTAGCTTACTGGTTGCACCAAAAATGGGGTGTGCACCAATCTAGGGCACATTAATAGGTAGCGCATTACGATTTCAAGTATGCATTTGTTTATGTTTTTTTTTATTTTTTGTTCATATTTGTTTAAATATTTTTGTTTTTGTTTACATTACAGTTTTTTGTTGACTCATATCATGACGTTAATTTTCAACCGCCGCGCGCACAGCTGTTATGAAAACGAATGTTTTGTGTATGTTTTTTTGAAATGCAGGGGACGGCCTTTTCGTTTTCGTTGTCATACACAAGCAATGTAAACAAAAAACTCTAATGTCAAGAGAATAAGGACTTTTAGTCCAGGCAATGAACTGACAACTTGTATGGAAAAAATGACAATTTTGGAAATAATTTATAATAGCTTATTTTTTATGTATAACGGATATATTATCAATTAAATAGTTACCCAGCGACAAAATTTCAGACATCAAAAAAATGATAAGTTAACTGGCTTCTAAAAAGTCAGTAAAAATATTAATAAATGTTTTTACTTTATTTTGGTTCATTTACATTTGCTCTATAATATTCAAGATAAATCGTACAAAAAAAGATAATGCATGCTTCATTTAAATCTACATAATTACTTCCGGATGGAAAGTTTGTCGGATTCTTGACTAAATTATATTAGAATAACATTTTCAAATGAAATCAACAAAAAAAAAGCTATTATAAATTAATGTTTTTCAAAACCGTATTTTGCCTGGAGTATTTGTAAATCGTTGGTGTATAAATAGTCAGGTTCAAAATGTTCTAGCTGTCATATATCGATTTTAGAGGACCTGTACGTAAGTATTAATGTTTATTAATTGACAAGTTAATATTATTTAGTGTTAGTTATTACAAAGGCCGGAATTCTCGTGGCACTTTCGAGCTATCATAGGGACTTCTCATTCATCGAGTTCCGATATTCATAAATATTATATCGATACATTATATAAAAAAAAAACATATTAAATAAGGTTGAAAGTAGAGGTAAACAACAGGCGATCTTATCGCTAAATATATATGCAACCAAACGAAAAGAATGAAAAGTTAACGTTGTCACATTTAATCAGTTCAGTTCAGTGTTTTATCAATTTCATGTTCAGTCTGTTTTAGTGCTAACATGTTTCAACATTAGTTTCTCTATAAACGAAATAGATAGTCATATTTTTGTCCAAATTACCTGGTTTTAAATTACTTCGTTTACAGTCAAATGTATCGATATAACATTAATATAGGAAGTCGATAAATGAGAAGTCCCTATGACAGCTCGAAAGTGCCACGAGAATTCCGGCCTCTGTATTAGTCTACCAATGTTACCAAGTGTTAGTCTAGTAATGTTACCAAGTGTTAGCCTAGTAATGTTACCAAGTGTTAGTCTAGTAATGTTACCAAGTGTTAGTCTAGTAATAGTAGTATAGGCAGAACACTTTTCTAATTCGTGGCTGTAAAAAAATTAATAAGCTGACAAAAGACCTTGATATTGATATATTCAACAGTAATATTCCTGCTGTGAGGCGTAAATTGACGAGAAGTTACTTTGAATGAGCGTAGCTTCAAAATTTTAGTTAATCATAATGTGTTCCTATCCGTATGATGTTGTTGTTTAGTTAAGTTAAATGAATACATAAGTTTCCACATTTTGTAACCCCTAGTTAGGAAATCTCACAAATTCAGTGTAAAAATAGTGATCTCACAAATGTTTACTGCGATGCTATCGGTGGGAACCTGTAATTGGCTTTTTGTATTTTATCTATATAGTCAATATGTTTCTGTAGCTGTTGGTTCTCCAAATAAATAAATAAATAAATAAATAAATAAATAAGTAATATTACCGAGTGTTCGTCTAGTCATGTTACCGAGTGTTCGTCTAGTAACGTTACCAAGTATTAGCCCAGTAATGTTACCAAGTGTTAGTCTGGTAATGATACCAAGTGCTAGTCTGGTAATGTTACCAAGTGCTCAAGTAATATTACCAAGTGTTTGTCTAGTAATGTTACCAAGTGTTAGCCGAGTAATGTTACCAAGTGTTAGTCTAGTAATGTTACCAAGTGTTAGCCTAGTAGTGTTACCAAGTGTTAGTCTAGTAATGTTACCAAGTGTTAGTCTTGTAATGTTACCAAGTGTTAGTCTAGTAATGTTACCAAGTGTGTGAGGCCATCCTTGCGCTCGGTCCAGTGCGTGCTGGCGCACAGCGCAATGATGTCGTCGGGCGGCGGCGGCGGCGGCGGCGGCGGAGAGCCCTCCCAGCCTAGCCGGGACGCCGATCCAGACCAGGACACGCTCTGGGAATAACACAATACGGATGTATACTCGAAAATTATTGTACTCCAAAAGAAAGAAGGCAAAAAAATATGCCTAGTGACGAAAATCCCATTCAGATATCTCAAAGAATTACGAAGGTACAACCGTTTTGATATTGCTTGTTAGAGAGAGAAAACGCAAACAGTTTCTGACGTCACAATATGCGAGGCTGCCGCAGAGCGAGCCACGTCGACGGCGGCACCGAACACGATGGAGCGCGGCACGTTGCCCTCTTTTAGTGACGTCACTAACTACCAGTAGCACAGAGAGCCATGGAGCGCGCCATGCTCGGTATTAAACTACAAGACCGAGTGAGGAATGTTGAGATCCGACGTCGCACTAAGGTGCGCGACGTTGGAGATACCATTACCAAACTCAACACCTTGCCAGGCAGAATGATGGTAGTTGAACCAAAAAAGAGTCAGATTGGTGGCCACTTCTGGGTAAAAGGAGAGTCGGCCGTCCACCAGCTCGATGGGTGGACGATATTAGGAAGATCGCGGGTCACTTCTGGATAAGATTGGCTCAGGATAGGGACGGGTGGCGTACTCGAAGAGAGGCCTATGCTTAGCAGTGGGCGATCACGAGCTGGAAATGATGATGACGAAATAAATATCAGTCGAAAGACATTACAAAAGTTATAAACTTACATCATGTCTCCTGTAGGAATCCAGGCTCCTCTCAGAGCAGACGCTGGAGGCTTCTGAATCGTCATCACGACGACCGTCGTACGCTGAACTGTCCTCTGGACTCTGTTGAAATACACCATCATTAAGGTTGACTAGAAGCTCCGCTGCTTAAGAGGGAAGTATTGCTAGCAGCTCGCGACTGACAATAGGTACTTTTACAAGCTTTTATTTAGTTTCACCTGTCCCGTTGTCTGTCTGTCTGTAAGAAAATCTTGCAAGTTAAATTTGATTTACTTCCCGGTTACCGATTGAGCTGAAATTTTGGGTATAAGTATAGTTTGGATGACAATTCAATATGATGGTACCATCGAGCTGATCTGATGATGGAGACACTTAACCGACGTAACCCCGTTGAGTTTGGGCTCGTTAGAATCGTTTTAATGAGTAGTCGATGATGGTATACAGAAAAGTACAGTCGGCAATAAAAGCTTGTACCAAAAATGAAATTTTTGACAGAAACTTGATTATATATTAAATTTTCATTTCGGGAGAAAACGTTTTCCACTAACTAAATCTTAACAAATCACTTTGATTTTGATGTCGATCGATTCAGCATAATATCGAGATTTCACACCTAAAAAAAAAATAGTAGCCTATAAATTTAAATAAATAGCAAATTTTGAAAAAAGGAAAACTTATAAACCTAGTGTTTCACTGTGTCAATAACGTAATAAAAACTCATTAAGATTGGAAAATATTTAGTGGAAAAACGTTTTCTCTTTTTGAATGGACAAGTACTTAGTATTCCAAAGGTATACTTCCCTCTTAAACTAGAAGTGTTATTAACTGTATATTTAAATAAACAATGTCCCAAAAGTCACGCCAGATTTGAATGATGAAGAAAACGTAGTTTGTTTTTAGATTTTTATATTGAATCATAATATAAGTGGTTATACAGTACCTAGAGTCTCTAGCTACTGTATATTTTCTAGGCTAGGCTATTTTTTATGGACTAGCACATACGGCAAATGGCCAGGGCTTTTTAGGGCGTACCCACTCTCGAACATTTACATGACCGTTTCGTACACAAGGCTAGCATACACCTGTGACTTTAAATAACTAAATACGAAAATCCAGTGAGCTATTCAACTTAATTCAAAAACTATTATATTTATATTTGTGAGCACTTTGACTGCTCCGATATATCTGACGGCGACTGTACGTGTCATAAAAACCGTGAAGACTATTTGCCCCATGTTCTACAGTATAATATTGTGTACTTTATGATTAAATAACAATAAAAAAATACCTCTTTTTTAAATCAATCATGGCATGACTTTTGAGACATCGTATAAATCATCGGTATGATATTAACTGCTTTCAGTCTCTTTTTTTTATACAATAACAATAACAAATTCCCTCGCTCTCAACACAAGGCATCCTCAGGAGCTCTGGCGACCTTGCTCACCTCCAGGAACACAACACTACTACAGAGCAAGTAGTAGTGTTATTATGGCTGTGGTCTTCTGCAAGGCGGAGGTACTTCCCCAGTTGGGCTGCTCCACATTCGAGCGGGATCACATTTCGCTGTGCCCTACCTCACCAAACTCGCTCTTCACTTACTCTGAGCACACCCTCAGCGTCCCTGGTCTGCTGCAGCAGTCGTAAGGTAGCTGAAGGCGCGCGAGACGGCGCTGTACGCTCCACCGACTCGCGCCTTCGAACGGCCGAGCCAACCACGCTGCTTGACCTTCCAGTCCTGTCGGAATAAGTATAAGTAGTAAGTAGTCCTATTTTATTCTTATTCTGGCTACCCTTATCCAGGCTATATTATATTAATACACGGGCGGAGCCGCTCAGGTAGCTAGTTTTACTGATAATAGTACATTACTCAGAGGCCCGGAAGTAAGGGGTTACCGGCCGAGTATATACCTATAGACGGCTGAGCGTAGCAAAGTCGGATAGCTATGAGGCTGGCAACCCCTTTTCACGCCAAAGTAGGTATGTAGTGCTTTACTCAAACATGCAATGAAATAAATAAACTCCAAGAAATCAAACTTAAATTTTCATGGCTGAACGCCGTGATGCTGTGCCACAAATTGTGGAATAGAAATTAAAAGAGAGCATCTTGCAGGCCTAGGCCTTCAATTTTGTATGAAATGCTGTTACGGATCTCTCGTCTCGCTGCGCCCGAAACGTGACACTTCGAAGCCCATTATGAAGAACACAACGTTAATATTTCATTGCATGTTTGAGAATAGTAGTTTATGCAACTGATACATAATCAGAGGCCTTAAAATACGAGTGTGGTTTTATGAAACGAGCGTGAGCGAGTTTCATAATAGGATCACACGAGTGTTTTAAGGCTAAATTATGTACAGTTGCATACACTACTTTATCTAAACACATATCATAAGTACTCTAAGATGGGTTCAGAAGCCGTAGGAAAATGACCTGCATTGCTACTATAGTGCTACCTGTAAAATGTCTTTGTTGCAATCATTGCTGCATTTACGATATCCGGCGGAGTGTTCATATCGTTCTCGGAGTCACTACTACTCATATTTTCAACTAAAATGTGAATTACAAATAACTTTTCACAATTCTACTTTCGTCACAGCAAAAACCAACAAAGAAATGACAACAGTAATGGCGGCAATTCAATCCTACGTCAAGACGAATGTTTTTTTAATCATAGACAAACGAATGAAGTCCCTATTCTCATGTCACTCTTGATCAAATGTCGTGCGGTTTATATTAAAAAACATACTGAATTGACGTTTCGCATCGATAACTGTTTTAATATCTATGTATACTAGAATAGAGACCCACTTGAGTTTTGACAGCTGTTCCAAATTTAAACTCATAACCTTACAAAAATCTGTACTGTAATGACATTACAGTACAGATTTTACCTACTACCACAGACAAGAAAGTTCTCATAGTAAAATTGGTTGTAATAATGCTGATCATTTCCTACGGTTTCTGAACGCATTTTAGAGTACTAATGATATGTGCGTAGATAAAATATGTTTACCTGGTAGGACTGGTTTCACGAGAGCCGGCGAGCGAGCGAGGAATGCCGGAAGGACGCCGCCGCGCGCTCGCCAGCGACAGAGGACCGGACGAGCGAGATGATGGCGACGACGAGCGAGATGTAGCTGCGAAATAAAGGGTTTGATGAGTAATCGTGACTACTTTTAGAGATTGAGTGTAAGAAAGAAAGAAAACAAGATCCGTCAAAAAAAACATTTTTGGTACTTACAAGCTTTTATTGCCGACTGTACTTTTCTGTATACTCAACAGGGTTGCGTCTGGTTAAGTGCTGAATTCCCATGGCCATCATCAGATCAGCTCCAACGATAATATTGAATTGTCATCCAAACTATACTTATACCCAAAATTTCAACTCAATCGGTCACCGGGAAGTGGGTCAAAAACTCGCAAGATTTGTGCCATACTAACATACATACTAACAGGGCAAGTTAAATAAAAGCTTGTAATAAATAAGGCATAAACTCACGTGTGACCCGTGTGGTGTCGGGTTAGAATAGCACCACCCCCTTTCTTCCCGTGGGTGTCGTAAGAGTCGACTAAAGGGAACAGGGTTGAAGTATGTTGTGGGCGATGGGCTAGCGACATACCACTGCGATATCACATTTTGTCGATCTTTTATACCCACATTTATGCTAACAGTGGCACTGGACACAAGTTTCATGTGGTCTGCCTACCCCTTTTAGGGATAAAGGCGTGTATGTATGTATACTCACGTTGTGACTGGGACACGCCGGGTCGAGAGCGGGAGCGCCCGACGGCCCGCTCAGGGCTGGGCGGGACGCCGGCGTTACTCTGCGGAGATCTCTTCGCACGAGCTGTGTACAACGATTGTGTTTTCATTCAACGCTGGTATAGTTATCATCTAACCGTCTAGCTAAGGTCTATCAACACTTTCACTGCCAGAAACCTGCCTGTATGGCAATTCATTCTTACGTGTCTTATCATGTAAACAAACATGACTTTAAATATGATCATAGACAATGACTAGTTATAGGAAATGACGATACATGGAGTATCTACTTGAAAATTTTAGAGATTAAGACTATTTGTAGTTTTTAGTAGCAGGTATTATATTATATTGTATTTATTATAATTGTATTATATGATATTTATGTAATATTAAATTATAATATGGATACATATTATATTACATTCATTGGAATTATATTTCTAATCAGTATAACATACCAGTAATTTTTACTCTTAGGTACTATATTTCTGTGTTGTTTTCATACCCCGCACCAGCTATGCTTATTTTCTGTTTGGCCTTGGTTAACTGGTTGAGAATGCCTTATGGCATTAAGTTCGCCTTTTGTAATTGTAACTTGTTAGGTACTGTTTAATAAAGTTTAAATAAATGAAGTGCGATTTATAGATAATCTAGACACCGTTATGTCAGATATTACTGAGGTCATTCGTTCATTACTTCGATTATTTAAGAAAATCTTATTATAAATTGATTTTTTCAGTGGTTACTTATTATGTGAATACTTTTTGAGTTTATACAACATTTTAAGTGATGATTATTGTGCAACCCCAGAGAAAAGTCTGATAATATCTTCGAGAAGTGTTTGTTTACATGATAAGACACATAATAATGAATTGATGAGCTTTAAGATCTTTTATACACACAAAGCAATGATTAAATGATTATGATTATGATTAAGACAGGTAAGGATGAATAGACTATGCCGTAGCCGCTTCCCTTTCTTTGCCGAATACCACGGTAGCGGCAGCGCGTAGCGGTTCTTCGCAGTGAATGTGTTAAAAGGCCTTCTCCTCTTCAATTGTAATTACACGGTTCAACTCACGTATTCAATGTCACTACGGGCGACATGTTTCGAACTCTTCGGGTGTTCTTCTTCAGGATGAGTGTTTTCGCGTGATACAAGCGACACCGCCGCGAAAACACTCATCCTGAAGAAGAACTCCCGAAGAGTTCGAAACATGTCGCCCGTAGTGACATTGAATACGTGAGTTGAACCGTGTAATTGTTAGTATTATTTCAACATGTCTCACGAAAGTTTGAATTCGATTGTATTTAAGCCTTTTTTTTAATTCGAACCAAGTTTCTTTTGTTTTGTTTTTTCGATTTTAAAACAAAAAAAATCTACTCTATTTGTGTTACAGTTAATACAAGTTAGATTGGCAATTTTTCTTGTATGGTGCGCGGTTAGAGGCTGTCCGAAATTGTGAGTGTACATTCTGTCAAACGAATGCAAGCAGAAAACGGCTTTGTGGTTGTCAGAGTTTGTTTATAGTCATGTAACCTCGTAAGGCCTGTAGTCCTAATTTTAGGACAAAAGATTTCAGGCTTAACAGCCCACTCATTAGCTTTTTGTAATCAAAATTGAACTCTATTTAGGGATTCGAAATGTCAAAGTTAGATTGATTATGATCTATTTTCAGGACATTGGGCCGTTATTACACTACTCCTAAATAAGTTTCTGTCAAAAATTACATTTTTGGTACAAGCTTTTATTGCAGACTGTACTTTTCTGTATACCATCATCAACTATTCATTGAGACGATTTTAACGAACCCAAACTCAACGGGGTTACGTCGGTTAAGTACCGAATTACCCATCAATTCCCTCAATGTTACCATATATTGAATTGTCATCCAAACTATACTTATACCCAAAATTTCAGCTCAATCGGTCAACGGGAAGTGGGTCAAATTTAACTTGCAAGATTTGTCCCATACTAACAGGGCAAGTTAATATAAAGCTTGTAAAATAGCTTGGGCCTTGCGAGGATAAAGTAGTATTTGGGTAGCGTTTTTCTTACAGAATTAACTCTTACAGTTTC